>MU224523.1:3142047-3160403 GCA_018584345.1 Thuja plicata | reverse complement strand
TCTTTTACAAATAACCCTGTTAGGGGTGGTGGACTCACTGTCCAAAAGCTCACTGCTTGATGGTGAAGGCTACAACCTTCTGTATAACATATATGCACTATATCTGATGATGAACTATAGAGTAGACCTACTATCTTGATCAGTTCCAGTGTATTGCAATCTTTCACTTGTTCTTCACATAGACTTTTGATGAATGAACCAACTCTGATAATCTGCTCTGTACATCTTTCTTATCTTTTCGTATCACTCACACTTAGCGTGTCACCTTTGACTTGTTATAAGTATCTTCCTCATAGTATGAGATCATGGGACCTATAAGATAACTCTTCATAACATCCTTGTTGGCTCTACTAAGAATGCAAGCATAATTACAACTGTGCAATTATAAACCAAATAGATGCGACGCTTCACTAAGTCAACCACACCAATTTAACTCTAACTTTGCAATCTTCTTGAAACACGTTTGGCACCTTTGGATTAATATCATCAACTCATAAATAATCATGAATATACACATGCATATACAGAAGATAGGCACAACTCAAGAAACACGTGATATACGTCGGCCCTAAACCGTTACACTTCCAGAACTGTAACTGCCAATAACAGAATTACATAACTTTACTGAAACATCATATCTGGGTCTGTGTGTATGAACATAACATAATAAACATGTCAAAAACATGTATCTATCCATGCAAGTCTTCATATGATCATTCTGATAAGTACATACAGAATTACTACTATGTATTATATGTTGTCATCAATGACAAACATACGATCAATCAACTGCTCAGAATCAAATCTCCAACAATTTGAACTCACTAGATATAAACTCTCCTCCTTTGTCATATCTCAGAGATCTCAAGCTCTTACCTATCTCTTTTTCAACTTTTTCCAAATACCACTTAAACAACTCAAAAGCATCATATTTTTCTTTGAGAAACATCACATCCATCATTCTAGAGTAATCATCAACAAGCGATATGAAATATTTATTAGCACAGTAGCTTTGCACACCAATAGGTCCATAAAGGTCAGTATGAACCAATTCCAAAACATTATCTGAAGTATATTTTTTGCTTTTAAAACTAGAATTTGTCATTTTCCCAACTGACATTGCTTACACATAATATTATCAAGTTTCTTCAATCATGGTAAGCCTCTTACTCTTTTCATTTTACTAATGTATACTAAATTGTCAAATTTCACATGACATAACCATATATCATCATATTGTGCAATCAAACATGTCTCATCAGATAGATCTAGATAGAAAAAATTACCTCTCATCAAATAGATCTAGATAGAACAAATTACCTCTTGTATATTCACCACTTCCAATTAGTTCACTAGTAGCATCAAATATTTTAGAATTTTTGTGATGGAATTTAACTCGGTATCCAGAAGTGTTCAAGTGAGAAACACTAAACAAATTATATTTTAAACCTTCAGCTAAATAAGCATTGTCACATGTAATCTTATCAGTTAGTTTTATTAATCATTTTCCTTTCACAAGACATGGTTTGTAATTACAAAACTTAACACTGCCACATTTTCAATAGCTTAAGGTTTCAAATTTACCTTTATCACTAGTCATATGATGTGAGAAACCACTATCACTTATCCATATATCACATTTACTCATTGTATATATATAAAGTATAACTTCATGAAATTTGTTTGAAATCAATCAATTCTATGGAAATTTAATCTAAATTCAAACAAACAATTGAAAAACAATCAAGAAGCATTCCATGGCTCTCTAACTAAGCATTCTAATGAAGCTCTCAGCCTTAATCTCCATTCGTGACTATCCTAGAATGAGAAAATAATGTTTGATAATGCCTGATCTAGCTCTCAAATTCTCAAATTGCAATAAAATTCATTCAATCTTTCTATCAAATTACTCTATTATGCTCACAAATTGTTATTATCTCAAATAATTTCTCTATAGTGTAAATTCAAATGCTCATGAATGTCTAGGATTAATAATGCTCTTAAAATGTATGATATTTATAGGATTTTCCAAGGGTAGGGGGAATAGTTAAGTTGATCATGATCAAATCTTGTTGAGTAGAAGGCTTTTAAATGGTTTCAAATGGAGAGACCATTTAAATGGAGGTCTCAAAGGCCGGGACAAAGTGACAAATTGGGTGGTGAGGATGTTAAAGGGTCAAATAAGTGATCAAGATTGCAAAGTTTGGAGTGATCCATGTGCTTTCAATCCTTGATTTTCATTGGCTCTTTGAATTCTTGTCTCCTTTGTTGAAAGAATTTAGGATTTAATTAATTCAATTAATTAATTAAATTATCCATGTAAGGGAATAGGTTGATTTTGATTTGTGATTTTAACTATACAATTAATTGATTAAATCAATTACATAGCTTTGATTTATCCCTTTTAGGATTAGATTTAATTAATTTATATATTTATTAATTGATCCTTTGATTTAATGTGATTTAGCCCCATTTGATTTAATTAATTTCCACTTGATTTGATAAATTATCCTTTTATTCTATTAAGTACACCTGACCAATTTTAGGTGTCTACAAATGCCCCTCTTTGAATTGATGTGTGAAGTGCATTGATTCAAAGAAAATCAATGTCCTGATCTAATTGACTGATTGATCTAAAAAAACATGCCTGATGCAATAATCTGATACAAAAATTGATGTGAAACTATGATGCAAACTTGATGTGAAATTTGATGTGAAAAATTGATGATGGACAACGCAAAAATGCCCCACCGATAGCAAATTAAAATTTGAGTAACCCAGATTTTGCTTTTGTTGCGAAACTTGTGATAAAAAATTATGTTTTTATGATATGATTCCCCCTTGAAAATGAAAATAGAATTGATATCAAATGCAAAAACATGTTGAAGAAGGAAATTACTAGGTCAATTATGATTTCATTTCTGAAAATCAGATGAAGATTTGATCACAACATGCCCTAATGAGGAAAATGACAGTAATCAAGATCTGCAACCAAACACTTCAATAAACCATTATATCAAGGGTGTTAGAGAAAACATAAGATTCAAAGCATTATCATAAAAACCCTTGAAACCAGCTTATTGCTTCCTAGTTGAAGCGAGTATGATTCTCATAGTTGTCGTCAGATTGGACATAGAGAAATCGGTGACTTGACTACTCCAAAAAAGGAAGATTCAATGCAAAGAGATTGAACAAGATGCATAGACTTGCATACTTTTCTCTCAAAACTTGGAAAATGAAATATGCAAATGGGTTAACAAACTATGGATTATATCAAAACTAGAATGGAAATGCAAGCTACTAAAGAACAATGCATCTACTATTAAGTTAGAAAATGAAACAAAAATGCCATTAAGCTAAGAAATGAAACTAACAATGCAAGAATGCAAGAAACTACTATGAAAGCAAAGAACTTATGAATGCACTAATGAGCTCTAGAATGAAAATAACATAATAAATCTACTCAAAATCTTCTTGTTATGATGAGCAAAGGGAGCTATCCCTTTTATAAGAGATTCCAAGAAATGAGTGATTAAGATTAAGAGGAAAAAGAGATTGATCAATGGTGAAGATGCAATTACTCTCAATCTATGTGAGATGATAAAGTGATTTTGATCGGTCAAGTTTGTGGAGAAAAAGACAAAAATGGTATTTTTTCCCTTTTATTTGTTTTATTTGATTTTTGAGTGCACACCCATGTGTGAATGGGTTCACTTTTTGAACTTAGGACCCTTTTTAATTTATCCCAATGTTTTATGCTTTTTGGGTTTAGGATTTGATGTTTGATTATTTGATTCAACAAGTTAGGATTAAAATTATATAAGCAAGTTTGATTAAATGCTCAATAATTTAGAGTCTAGCGATAATGTCTTAGATTTAAGATTTATTAAGCCCAAATATTTGAGAAAAGGGGGCTATGGGTTTGCTAGACCATTTTTAGGTGATTACATTTGCCCCTCTTTGACTTATGTGTGATCGATGTGGAAACACATTGGGTCAAAGAATGTTTGAAGTTTGATTGAATCTGGAAACAACTTGATGTGAAGTGATGAAACTATCCTACAGATCAAAACCGATTCCAAACTTGATCAAACGAAGATCGATTAGAGATTTGAAGATATCCACTCTGGACTTGATTGAGTGAAGACTGATAGAGAGATCTAAGTATATCAGCTCTGAGCTTAATTAAGAAAAGACTGATAGAGGAGTTCGATCATTCAGCTTGATGTGAAGCGATGAAACTAAATGTCCTTCCTCCAAGTAGATTTCCCAATTTAAGATTAAATTTGAATGAGGAACCAAATTGATGTGGTGCAATGAGACTGATTTCCATTCGATTGATTGAATGGGATAATTGACTTGATACGAGTCCTAATGAAGCCAATTACCAGATTGAGGGGAGTTCTTAGATTTATATGGTGTGATGAATCTGATATGCCCCTAGAGCTTGATATTCTATGTGTAGTGATGAGAATCACTTGATTAGGTATTGATTTGAGTCAGGGACTGATATCCCTAGATTGAACTTGTTGATGTGAATCAAATTGTTGATGTAGTGGTACTACCCCCTCAGGACCGAAATCGAAGGAGGGAAGGAACAAGCTTGATAGATTAAAAAGCATTGAGAAATTGGAGATGTGAGCCTCTTTGACATCTGGTTGACCAAGTTTGACCAAGATTGACTTAAGTTGAATTTTTGAATTGAAGAGGGAAATGCACAAGAATTTTGATCAAAAAGAATCTTGAATCGGAATCCTATGAGGAAAGCGTCAACAATCAACTGCATTTGTGAAATAGGTTAAGTTGCATTTTTTGAGGATCAAAACATCATCAGATTTAGATTTCAGTCCCAAAAATAGGTTAAGAGTAGATCGATTATCTAGGGCTGCAATTTTTGCATTCATAGGAGTATTTTGAAAATTAGGTCAAATCTCTATATAAGGCCCGAAGGGGTCATTTTCAAATCATTTTCACCGTCCACCTTTTGAGTTTTTGAGAAGCTTCTTTGAGCAAGAATGGTGGTCTTGGTGTCAACTCATCATTTCAAGCACATGTGGAGGCATGGGAAGCCAAGAGATTATGTGCCACCTATAAGTAATTGATAAACTTCATCCTTTCATCTAAATTTTTTTCTGTTTTAGCCAATTTTTCATCTTTTTTACACATTTTTTCCAACCATCTGCAATTTGTCGTACAGTCCTGTGAAAGGGCTCGTACGATGATCTGCTAAAATCTCTTTTGTCGTATGATGACATTATTTTTGTCACAGGAGACAGACCCACCTGTCACACGACAACATTCTTCATTGCCTCTTTTGTCGCATGAGGGCATATCATTTGTCATATCGTACTGATTTGTCATCTGGCCTTTAATCCTGTATCATATGAACCTTGGGGCCAGTTTGGTCTTTTCTTCCTTTTTTCATATGGGAATAGAGGCATTTTTCTCTTGATTTTATCATCCAGTTGTGTGTTCTCCTTTCTTAGTATATTTTTGTGAGCTTCTCTGATTATGTTGTAATGATTTCACTTTGATTTGATGTCGATACTAATTTTGTTTCCATTATTTGTCTTCATGCAGGTGCAGTTGCCTGATATACAATTTAGATCAACCTATCCTTCCACTACGCAGTTAGTCCAAGGTTTAACTGATGACTAGAGGGCACATATCTGAGCTTGTGGTCTTTCCTAGTTATTATAGATGCCTAATATTTGGGGGAACCATGGGATGTTGACAATGATAGTGGATAGATTCCATAGCGAGGACAACACATTTCACCTGTCGATGGGGGAGATCACCATCACTCCCAAGGACATCTATATGATTCTTCAGATAACTTTTCCTGGAGTACATGTGGAGTAGAATGCCACACCTTTAGTCAGTGTACAGGTGTTAGCTTGAGTATTCCAAGATCCTTTGATTATAGATCGATCCATCTCTTAGGATACTTTGGTAGATAGTTATGGAGAGCAACTACCTTTAAAGTGTGTTCATGCTAGATTTATTGGTTTCTTCCTCATGGTCGATCAGTCACAGCAAGGATTCTTATGTGGTTGGGCTTAGATGTTGGAGAGTTTGGTGACACATCTAGAGCAGCTTGGTTGGGGTCAGTGCCTCCTGGCACAGATGTATCATGAGATGCACAAGGTGACCTTTAAGGGGATTTGAGGCTTGGCTGCAGGGGTTGTGGTTTTATAGATATGGGCTTGGGAACATCTCCCAGTTTGTAGACCTATTACAAAAGATACACGGTAGGGCGAACAACCCTATGCTTACAGGTATTCAGGTTTTATCACACAAACCATTCTAGGCAAGACAGATTAATGGAGATGCCATCTCGATGACTTGAGCCTGGTCACATGGAGGCATTATTTGTATATAGAGATCTGGGCTAAGTCAAAGATAGTCCGAAGATAGTTCTTTGTCTCATGCCCACTGTTGGGCAAGACATCATTGGTAATAGATAGATCCACACTATCTCGAGTGTTGAGGTAGTATGGTTGTATCCAGAGTGTCTCCACAGAGTACACTACCTATGCTTGATTTCTTGATGAGGAGCGCAGAAGCTGGTCTCACAAGTAAGATTTTGTCTAACACGTTCTTCTTCTTATTTTTTTTCTTTGTAGATATCTTGTAGATCATAGACTAAGCATTTGAAATTCTATTATGTAGGTTATCACTAGCATTGTGTGCTCAGGAGTTGACTGAGCTCAATCGACCAACATAGGAGTATCTGGAGGGAGTGGCAAATGCGGGGGTTACCCCAGAGTATCAAGATCATTTTTCTAGGTACCATTTTCCTAGATTTATAGATCTGGCAGAGAAAGTGCCTAGGATCAATGAGGGTGCTCCATAGTAGGTACCCATCACAGATGCATAGATAGCTCCGAAAAGAGAACCACAATGGGTACCTCAGAGGCCACCACAAAGGACTCCTACTCAGTTCAAGAGAAAGAGCAAAGGTCAGTCCTAGCATGAGCAGGACACCAGGGTTAGGATGATAGAGAGATCATGGGGAAATGAGAACCCTAGGATCGATTGGAGGATAGGTCCCAACTATAGAGGTTGCTAAGGAGGAGATGCCAGATGCATAGCCCAACCTAGGGCTAGATGATGCAGTTAGAGTGGTTCGACAGTGTCGGAGGCAGGAGAGGATGTAGAGTAGGAAGAACCTCAGAGAGAGGAAGGAGCTCAGAGAGAGCTACAAAAAACACATGATTTGATTAGATCATTGAGGACATGACTGCGAGCCTCTCAGACAAAGCTGGCAGTAGTGTAGGCACAACTTTCAGAGAGAGATAGGGTTATTGTGGGGAACGAGGCCAGAGTATAGGCATTGACAGAGGTATTTTCATCTGAGCACCTATCTCTACAAAGAGAGATTGCTCAACAGAGTAGTAGAGCTGCATATTATGTGGCTTCCTATAGCGTTGCAGTTCTTGTTGACCAGTAGGTTTTGCCTTATTCACAATACTTAGTATGATCTTAGGGATCAAGCCCTCCACCTAGAGAAGATGCTCCTCCATGCCCACTTCCTGATGGTGGTGAGGGAGGAAGCAAGACATGATCATCCCCTTTCTAGTCTTATCCCATTCTAATTTTTGAGATCCATTTGATTGTACATGATTCATGTGCAGCGAAGGTGCACATTTTTTCTTGATATTTATGAGAGCACATCTTTTGGTATATAATGAGACATCTGATATATATATATATATATATATATCTCTGTGTGTGTGTGTGTGTGTGTGTGTGTGTGTGATGATCCTTTTTTGTGCTCAATATGTTATCACAAATACACAGTCTAAGCTACAGAAAGCATATAACATCAAAAGATCATACAAACGATAAGAGATATGACATGAGATAAAAACAAGATAACATATTGAGCACAAAAAAGGATCATATATATATATATATATATATATATATATATATCTTTCCATTTTATATGCTTTATGTAGCTTAGACTATGTATTTGTGATAATATCTTAGCACCATAAATGACAGATGTAGATCATGTGCACTTTTTTTTTTATCTTGTGCTTGATATATGTCATGCTTTTGTTCTTTTTACTGACCATTTGGGCGCACATAGGTAACGTTAAGGAGATGAAATGCATTTGATTGTTTCAGCAAAGGATTAAGGGAAGAAACTGGTTAAAGGAATAGCTCTGTGGTTTGATTATCTAATGGAGTATTTTGTGATGCTATCATGCAAGTCTAGAAATGCAACCTACGATGCGAGTGAAGTCACCAATTTCCTTAGTCACTATATTATCATCATGTGGATGTTTGGAACACCTAGAGTCAATACAATCCTTACTGGTACCGGCGGCACCATAAGGATATTAATACGACTCTACATCGGATAGATGTAAGAAACTAATGTAAGCATCTAGGCACAAGAACCGAGATGACCTAAACACTATTTCCAATTGATATAATAAGAGTACAATAGTATCGAGGCATTCAGAGCCAAGATAACCATGAGTGTGTTGTTGAGACAAGCAGAATAATAGACAAGGAGATATGACCACCCTCACCTTATGGCGCAAGAGAGTAGGATTGAGGGATGTGTGGGTAATCCACCTGAATGCAGAAGCCCTTATCACATACACCCTACTATCCTGACATAAGGATCATTGGAACTACACCAACAAGTATAAATCAAAGAAAATATAGGAAATAATTGATAATATATAGCATACAAGAAAATTATCAGCAATTATTCAAATTGTTTAACTTGTTGATGTGGGTATTGAGAAACACCATCGTCTTTGTCATTGTGTGTTATTGAGCATATGTTATCCAATGTTTTGATAAAAAACATAGGTTTTTCTGAAATAGAGTGTTGAGAAACACTGTGGATTAAGGTATTGAGAAACACTAGTGCGTCAATGGCAAATTGTCCATGTAACACCCCACCAGGGAACCCAAGAGGATTTAACCTAAACATGATGCTATGTTTGCATTTTTTTTTAAAGTTTACAAACAAGAACATACATCAAAGCGGAAGCAATTACCATTTACTCACATGAACACATACAAGCATAGATTACAAAACTCAAGGGTTTTGTGACATAGAATTACGTAAGACCAAAACTCAATGAGATGACCATAACAAAATATTACTCATCGATAAAACAAATTACGTAACTACATCAAAGATATAATTACAAGATTACAACTAATACCCTCAGGTATAGATCAAACCTACATCCTTTGCACATGTCGCAGGGTATATGGTAATCACTTAATACAATAAGATTACAGTTATCCAAAGTCAAGTATCACATGCGATACGATAAATAAATGTACAATATATAAATGATAGGATCAAAACCTCCATCAGAGTAAGATAAGTACAACCAAACCAAGATACATCCAGCACTAGCACACAAACGTGGAATCTTGAATGGTAAAGAATCACTACCACCTGTCCATGTGGAACTATAACAGTCCACCTCACCGTGATGAGGAGATAACAAGCAAACCCCACTCAAATATCAAACCAAAGATAAAGGATCATCTAAGCAAGGGCATCTTGAAATCTCACTAACTCAAAGTGTACAAATCAAGCTATGAGGTATGACTCACTAAACCATAGGCAACTGACACACGTAGGAAACCTAGACTATGTATAGGAAGGTGTCATCATATACATCTAACCCTTAAGTCTCGTCCTAGCTGTCTCTCAAGACCCCGACACTTAAGTGACCATATATGGTATCAATGACTTCTCGTACACATGAAGTCATTAACTATGCAAGGCTCACACCTCGCAAGGTGGAAAGCATCTTCTCACACTCCATCTTAGCCTATACAAGTGCTCAAGCATGTGGGAGGCCTTTATCTTATTAATTCATTTTAAGTCTCCCAATGTGTTTAATGTTATCACTAGATTAAGAAACTTGCAATAACCAATCCTAGCAGCCACTTGTGGGCCCTGACACATTATTGCAAGCCACCCCCTACTAGACATCTAGATAACCTATCCTAGGCTCACTAACCACACATACTGATCCAAAAGTGGTACAAAACATAAAATCCCAAAATCTAGTTCCTCTCAACATCAGGAACAATCACATATAAGTACAACTCACTTTACACAAAATACAACAACTAAGCCAAGTTAAGGGTTGGGTTTCAAAGGATCAAATCATAATCATAATCAGGACGCAAAATAGAAAACACATCCCAAAGCCTCTGGAATTTTCTAAGGTAATACTAAGTCCCGTACCCAAAACATAATGAAAATGAGCTCATAAACACGCAGATAACAGTCATGCCAAACAGATAGTTCCTAATAATATTCCGACGCAAATGTAACTAACACGAGCAGTTCAAAATTTAATTCAATAATGAATTCTAGAATCTATCCTCTAGAGTATATCCATAATCAGATTTCAATTATAGCTATACAATGGACACTAAATTTCCAATTAAATATTCCATAATTAAAACATTACAAAACTATTATCCACTAGAATTAATTTATAAGAAAATCCTATTTAAATTAATTCCAAAAAAAGAAAGCCATGACAATTAGCACATTTAATACTTATTATTAACTATTAACTATTAACACTAATAAAATTAATTATTAAGTGTTAATAATTAATATTAATAAAGTATCATTATTAATATTTAGATCGAATTAAATAAACAATTTTTAATAACTCGCATATAATATAATTTACGATTTTTTTTAATAAATTGAACTAAATACATAAATCTAATAACTTCAATAAAATACAAATTACAATTTAAAACAACCTAACTACAAAATTTAATAATTTAAATTAAAGACAAATTTTAACTTAAAACAAACTAAATAATTTTTTTTAATAAATCAAAATTTAATACAATTTAAAATTTAAATCAACTAAATAACCAAATTTTAATAAATTAAATTAAATAAAAATTAAAAAATTTAATTTAAAAAATAATTAAAAACACATATATCTTGAGGGGGTCCCGTGGACCCCACCCCTGTCCCATAGGCAGGCATGAGCTTGCCTTGGCAGTCACGTTGCTTGGTGACGCGTAGGGGGTGGGTCGTCCCCACCACCCCCCACAAACAATTTTTTCTTTTTATTTTTTTATTTTTAAAACCTTTCTTTTATATTTCATTTTTTTGTTTTATTTTATTTGATTTTTCTAAAAAGAAAATATAAATTAATAATAAATACATATAATGAAACTTTATTTGAGTGGTTTAAGTTCTTTTAAAACTCTATATTTTTTTTGAAAGAAAACCAGCAAGCAATAAAAGGGACTTTTATTTAATTTTCATGAAATTTATAATGAGTAAATAGGAGATTTTATAACGCAAAAGTTGTAGTAGGACTATGCATATTTCTTTGGTTTCTTTAAGGTTCCGATGAAAGCCAATTTCCTTCAATAAATGAGATATATATGATTTAATCAACGTAACTAATTTGATACCAAATTATCAGTTTTCAACCAAATCCCTAAGCAATTCATTTTTTTTAGTTTTTTTTTTGGTTTAGTTTTCTAACAAGAGAACATAATCAATCTACTATTCTAAATGATTCCGAAAACAAACTAAATACTCTTTGCACAAACAAAAGCCATACACTTAACAAATCAGCATGCATTTTATTTTCTCAGACATGAAGATGCATATCTAAAAAAACAAGAAGAAAATGGGAGGGTTTTCAAACCCTACCTCAGAAACACCAGAGGTTGCACAAAAGACCTGAAGCTAAAACCTTGAACCTCTCCAAACTTGATCTTTGTACTAAATTTGAAGATGAAACCACCTACAATGATTTCGCCCGGAATTGAATACAACACTCCACGCAACACCCAATTTTCACCAGAAAACAAAATAATACCCAGAACTTCAAAAGCCTTCAATCAAAATGTGATTGTCCCTCTAAAATAACAGAAAGTAACCTCTTAAAGATTCAAACCCTAATTTTTCAATAAACTAGAGAATGCATACAACTTTCCATCTTTTTCCTATTTTTGAGAGAAATTTTTTTTAATAATAATTAAATCAAAATAAAACTTCCTTTAATTGTACAACCTTTTTTAATTTAAATAATTCAAAAAACACTTTTCTCACAAATCCTAAATATTGAAGAAAATATATTTTTAAATTTAATCACAAAATCAGAAAGAGTTTTTATCCATTTAAAAATTGAATTAAATATTCAATTAAATTTCAATATTTCAAAATTGCATTTAAACTATTTTAATAATTAAACATAGGTATTTAATTAATCACATTAATTAAATACCCTATATTTAATATTCAATTTAATTAAACAAACATGAACATGAATATAATTAATTTGACAATTAATTAAATTCTAATAAGCAAATAGTGACACTCAAACAAAGGACAAATGCAACATAGCACAAACATAACAGCTAGGAGGTAACCTTGAATTCACATCCCTTGGACGAATTCGGGTAGGGTAGACAGACTGATTCTTGTCCAATCCTAGGACAAATTAGGTTTAGGTTAGGGTTTTGGGTCTCACTGCTAACTCCCCTCTTTACCATTTGAGATGTATTATGGGCACGCTCACTCTTTCCAATTCAGGGAAGCTGATGCCCTGTACCTGCAAACCTGTCACAACAAGAACACGCGTGTACATCCAAAATATATCATAAAAACAATGACAGGGATCGGTCACACGTGTGGATCTCGCAAATGCAAGTAACTACGTCTCCGTCCTCTGCCATACCAAACATGCCATATATACATAAACATGTAACCTAACCATACACGTGCAAGTATGGGGTAAGTACTCATAAATATATAATATAATGCATAAACAATAATCATCATGAAACATAATCTATTTCTAACACATGATTAAGATTCATAAATCCATACATAATCAGCTAACTGAGAAAGTATATCAACATAGCCCAAAAGAATTGGACATAATCCACTGAAACAATAGCCTAAAAGAGTACGACACTAGAAACTGAAAGCAACCTAGGGGTGGGTATTACATCCCCCTAAACTAGGCTTACTCCTGGAAGCCTACAACAAGGATAAAGATATGAATCTCTCAACAAAAAACAATGGTCTGAACTAGAACACAGTTTTATGTCTATGTTTTGTTTCAATTTTTGGACTATGAGACACCTGATGAGCATACATTAGCCAGAGTTCCCAGTATAGAAACATGGGCTCTGATACAAAGTGTAACGTTCTGTCAGGGAACCCAAGAGGATTAACCTAAACATGATACTATGTTTGCAAAATTCTTTTTTTTAAAGTTTACAAACAAGAACATACATTAAAGTGGAAGCAATTACCATTTACTCACATGAACACATACACACATAGATTACAAAACTCAAGGGTTCCATGACGTAGAATTACATAAGACCAAAACTCAATGAGATGACCATAACAAAAGATTACTCATCGATAAAATATATTACATAACTACATAAAAGATATAATTACAAGATTACAACTAATACCCTCAGGTATACATCAAACCTACATCCTCTGCACATGTTGTAGGGTATGTGGTAATCACTTAATAAAATAAGATTACAGTTATCCAAAGTCAAGTGTCACATGCGATACGATAAATAAATGTACAATATAGAAATGATAAGATCAAAACCTCCATCAGAGTAAGATAAGTACAACCGAACCAAGATACATCTAGCACTAGCACACGGACATGGAATCTCCAATGGTAAAGAATCACTACCACCCATCAGTGTGGAACTGTAACAGTCCACCCCACCGTGCTGAGGAGATAACAAGAAGACCCCACTCGGATATCAAACCAAAGATAAAGGATCATCTAAGCAAGGGGATCTTGAAAGCTCACTAACTCAAAGTGTACAAATCAAGCTATGAGGTATGACTTGTTAGTAATAACTGAGAGTAGGGGGGTGAATCAGTGGCCTCAAAAATTAATCCTTAAATCAACCCTTAAAACTTATAACCAAAAATTATGCCTCTAGTTATCTTCTATCCTACAAGATGAATGCCTTGAAATTCTTATATCAATTTTCTACTTGTCGGATTGCTTTGTTAATCTCTCTTTTGTATGATTACCAATAAGAAGTTAACTATTTACCGAAACACAGTAAATATGCAGAGTATACCGATAAATCCAGAATTGCATATGTGAAATGTAAAATAGTAAAGTAATTAAACATAAACACATAGCACATGGATTTTAACATGGAAACCCTATTAAGGGAAAAACCACTGGGACCAATACCCCAAATTTTCACTCTTCTGAAGTGAGCCCTATTAAGAGCCAACCCTGTTAAAGGTTACAAACACACTGTTAGGTGTGACCTTGTTACAGGATTTAAAAGATAGTTTGTCACCTAGTATCTGGCATCTAATGCTACCATCCTTGATCAAACACTCACTAGGCCTGTCAATAGGTATCGAGCATATCCAATGCTACTTTTATGATCAAACTTTTTGATACTCCTTGGGATGTATCTCAATTGTAAAATAATTTTAAGTCTTGCTCAGTTAAGAGACTTGATGCTTCAATGGTTAAACTGAAACACTAATGATCTGTTCATACATACAACTCAATTGCAGATTTTCAGCTCTATTGTAAATTCATTACCTCTCTGATCAATATATTGAATTATATTACCTCTAATCCACACTATTCTGCTCTGTGATGTTGTCTCACTATTCGTTGGTGTCAACAGAATCTAGCTCTTTCTTTAGCTTGATGATCAGGACTGAAAGAAGACTTTCTTCTCCTTAAGATTCTCTTTAGCATCTTTCCTCTATTATCTTGTTCACCCCACATTATCCCACTTCGTAATCAATTGGGTTTGTCTCTATATAGACATGATTTCCCCTTTTCTTGTCTTTCTTGATTCTTGGCATGTTCCACCATTCTCGCCAATAGATTTAAAAAAAACTCTAGTTTTATCTCAAAGAGATCTTCTTTCCAAATGGAGAAATCAGCTTTAAATCAATTACTTATCTCTGGCTTTATCTGGATGATTAAAACAATGATAAGTATCCATTAATTATATCTTTAGCTTCTTGACAGCTAAGCATTTTGTCATTTTCTAAACTCTCTATTCTGTCGGTCATCACTTCAGCTAGTCATTGGTGATAACTGGCTGTTCCATCAGTGTGACTTCAGTTGTCATCGGGATCTCTATCCTTGACTTTTCCGTTGGGCAACACTAAAATTATGTTCGTTGAGTTACACTATGTTTTTCTCGTTAGGCAACAGTGTAACTCTGCTCATTGGCAATGATGTTCTTTTTCTCGTCGGGTAACATTGTGACTTTGTTCTTTTTCTCTGACCGTCGGTGTGCACTCCATCAGTGTATATAGTCACTTTATGAATACTTGACTTATATGCATCACTGATAGCATAGTCTTGATTCATGAGTTCTTTGAAGTCTTTGGCAGTATCTCCATGACCATATAGATTATATCAAGTTGACATCAATGACAATACAATACATTAACTAATTTAATTCCTTGCATGATCATCAACTTAACATCTTCAAATATTCAATCAGTTACATGTCATCAATCTCTCCCTTTGGCATTGATGGAAACATACTACATTATCATACTATACTATTACTAATACAATATGAAATATACAGTTTCATCAAGCTTTCCTAATGTAACTCATACTGATGTCTGGCTATCGGTAAGCTCAAATAGCTTTGATTTGATTCTTGCGGCTTTCTTTTTGTCTTCAATCCCTTCACTAGATAGATGTAGAATGTTTCTTTCTCTAATGTGATGTATTCTCCTTCTTTGTCAAATTCTCTCCCTTTGACTGTTCTCCTTTCTTTTGATGTCTTTTGTCAGCAATTCTTTTCTCTTTGTGTTTACTCTCCCTTTCTTTGTTACTTCTCTCCCTTTGGATATTTTAATGGATATGATCTCTCCCTAAGATGATAATGGATATAATCTCTCCCTTTATCAGTATGATAATGAGATATCTCTCTCCCTTTGAAAACAATGCCAAACAAACATCTTTTCAAACAAATATTTGACAGTGATGTCAAATGGATTCTTTCTATCCATAATATATTCTGTGAATTTCCTAATCAATCGGTAATAACTTTGGTGCTTGGAGTAGATAAATACCTTGCAGTGTATAGATTTGTCTTTGATGTCCATCTCTTTGTTTTCATCAACGTTAATGATATTTTGATAGTATGTAGGCTGATGCAGCCTTCTAGTCATCTTACTGACTAGTAGACAAGGGTCTGACCCCTAGTCTCTTTCTCAAGTACTCATATGCATCCTTGGGTAGTGGCTTGGTGAAGATATGAGCCAATTGTTCCTTTGATAGCACATATTCAAGTATTACTTCCTTTTCCTGAACTTGTTCTCTTAAATAATGATACTTGATAGTAATATGCTTTTTTTTAGCATGCATGATTGGATTCTTGGAAATGTTTATTGCACTGGTGTTGTCACAATATATAATTACTGACATAGCCCTACTGAACAGATGCTAAGCAATTGGGAATTGGCATAGAAATAGCTGAAAGGGAAGTTGGATCATCAAATGTGTGAGACAGAGCATCTGCCACAATATTGTCCTTACCCTTCTTGTAGGTGATCTCATAATCATACCCCATGAGTTTGCTGACCCATTTTTGTTGTGTAGGGGAGGATACCTGTTGTTCCAAGAAGTATTTTAGACTTTGGTGATCGGTCTTGATGCAAAAATGACTCCCTAGGAGGTATGGCCGCCACTTTTGTACAGCATGCAAAATAGCCATCATTTCTTTTTCATAAGTAGAGAGGGCTAGATTCTTACTAGAAAGGGCTTTGCAAGTGAATGCAATAGGATGGTCATCTTGAAGGAGAACAGCACCCAGTCCATTGCTACAAGCATAACTCTCAATAGTGAAGGGCTTGGAAAAATCTGGCATAGCTAGAACAGGTGTACTGCACATAGCCTGTTTCAGTTGTTCAAACACATTCTCAACAACATGGGTCCAGGTAAAGGCATCCTTTTTTAACATAGCTATCAATGGTGCTGCAATCTTCCCATAATTCTTGACAAACTTGTGGTAATAGCCAGTCAGCCCCAAAAAACCCTGAAGGCTCTTGAGAGTTTTAGGATGTGGCCAATTTTTCACGGCAACTATTTTTGTAGGATCCACCCGAACCCCTTGGTGTGCAACAATATGCCCGAGATACTCCACTTCCTCTTGGCCAAACATACATTTAGACAATTTTGCACAGAGTTGATGATCAGAGAGAAGTTGCATTACAAGCTCTAGATGATGGAGATGCTCAGCCCAGGTTTTGCTATATATGAGGATATCATCAAAGAAGACCAGAATGAATTTCTGAAGGTATGGCCGAAATATTTTATTCATCACTGCCTGAAATGTTGAAGGAGCATTAGTGAGGCCAAAGGGCATGACTGAAAATTCATAGTGACCATCATGTGTGTGGAAGGTTGTTTTAGGTATATCCTCCTCATTAACCCAAATTTGATGATACCCAGAACGAAGATCCAACTTGAAGAAAAAATGAGCCCCATGAAGCTCATCAAGAAGTTCATCAACAACCGGAATGGGAAACTTATCCTTTATAGTGAGATGATTAAGTGCTCGAAAATCAATGCAAAGTTTCCAAGACCCATCTTTTTTGTGGACAAGCAGAACTGGAGAAAAAAAGGAACTAGTACTAGGGTGAATAATACCTTGCTTCAGTAAGTCACAAATGAGCATCTCGATTTCGGTCTTCTGATGAAATGAGTAGTGGTAGGGCCTACAAGGAAGGAGTTGAATACGGTGGTCCTCTGGGTGAGGAGGGGGTAATCCCATAGGTTCAAAAAATACACCTAAACATGGTGGTCCTCTGGGCGAAGAGGGGGTAATCCCACAGGTTCAACAAATACACCTGAATACATATCCAAAATTTGTTGGAGATATGCAGGAGTACTAGAGACCGCTGATGGCTGGATCTAAATGGAATGGAGCTGAGCGATGACACCATGTGAATTCTTCTTAAGAATTCTTTCCATATGATGTGAGCTGATGATGCTGAGAGACCCTGGCTATAAGCCTTCCAAAGTGTGTTGTTGCCCATTGGCTAAAAACTGCATCCAAAGTTTAGCAAAATCCCATAGAATGGGACCAAGAGTGCGTAACCATTGGGTGCCCAAAACCACATCACAGCCACCTAAGGGAAAGGAAAACATGTCAGAGTGTAGGTTATAATCTCCAATAGAAAGATGCACATTGCGACATTTCCCTTTGCAAGGTAAAGTGCCCCCATTGGCAATCATGACTTCAAAGCTAGAGCAGGGATGGACAAAGCAATCAGCCTGTTTGGCTATTCGAGGGTCAATGAAGTTATGAGT
>MU224523.1:3120417-3139294 GCA_018584345.1 Thuja plicata | reverse complement strand
TTCTTTGATGTACTTGGATTGTGTAATTAAAATACCTTCATCTTGTTGCATGATCTGTAGACCAAGAAAGAACTTGATCTCTCCAAACATAGACATCTCAAACTCTTTGCTCATTTCATTTGCAAATAATTTGCATAGCATATCACTGCCTCCAAATATGATGTCATCAACAAATATCTCAACAATCAAAATGTTAGCATCAATATCTTCCTTCAAATAAAGATTACTATTTTCACTAGTCCTTACAAATCCAATACTTCTAAGATAGGAATGAATTCTTTCATACTAGGCTTAGGATGTTTGTTTCAATCCATACAAGGCTTTCTGTAGCCTACATACCATGTTCCTCTTGTCTGGATCAACAAACCCTTCTGGTTTATCAATGTATACATCTTCTTCAAGTATTCCATTTAGGAATGCAGACTTTACATCCATTTGGTATACCTTAAAGCCTTTATATAGAGCATAAGAAAGTAATATTATTACTCCTTCTAGCCTAGCAATGGGTGCAAAGATTTCTCCATAGTCAACCCCTTCTTCTTGTGCATATCCCTTGCATACTAGTCTTTCTTTATTTCTTGTGACTTCTCCATTCTCATTCAGCTTATTCCTAAACATCCATTTTGCACCGATGACATTCTTTTCATCTAGTCTTGGTACAATTGTCTATGTCTTGTTTTTCTCTATCTGCTTAATCTCCTCATTCATGGCACTTATCCATTCATCATTATCTAGTGCATCATTGACAGATTTGGGCTCATAATCACAAATAAGACATCTTGTATTTAGAGACTTACTTCTGGTTCTCATACCAACCTTTTTATCTCCTATCATCTGGTTATGTGGATGGTTCCTTCTGACATATCTTGCAAGTATAGGTTCATCTCTTTGTCTATCAGCTTGATCATCATTTTGTTCTTCATTCTGTTCTCCATCACTTTGTGCATCATTTTGAGCAATATCCTAAGTGTCGATATTTGCAGCCTGATGCTCGAGTGCAATGATTTGTTTCTTGGGTGCTCTACATTTTTGGTTAGGTAGAGTGTTAGGTTCCTCATTGTAATTAAACCTATTGTAGTCCTTTGGGTCTTTAGTGCTTTCCTTTTCATTCTTCTCTGCAAATTTATCTATCTTTACATTTGCACTTTCAACAATTTTTTTAGAGGCCTTATTTAGACATTTATAAGCCTTGCTCTTGGTAGAATACCCTAGAAATATTCCTTCATCACTCTTGGAGTCATGTTTTCCATTTCTATCATCTTTTAAGATATAACATTGACTGCCAAAATTTTTGAAATAACTTACATTGGGTGTCTATCTATACCAAAGCTCATAAGGTGTCTTTTTGGTGTCTTTCTTCAATTGTAATCTATTTAATGTGTAAACAGTAGTATTGACAGCTTCCCTCTAGAAGATTTGGGTGATACCTTTCTCTATCATCAGTGTCCTTGCACAATCAACTATGGATCTGTTCCTTCTTTCAGCAATGCCATTTTTCTGTGGTGTTCTCGGTGTAGAGACCTATCTTTTCATTCCATGCTCATTACAAAAGTTAGTGAATTCATCTGAAATAAATTCCCCTCCTCTATCTGACCTTATGAATTTTAACTCTCTACCACTTTTTTTCTCAGCCATTGCCTTATACCATTTAAACATCTTGAATGCTTTAGATTTATCTTTTAGGAACATTACTGTCATCATTCTAGAGTAATCGTCAACAAAGAGAATAAAATATCTATCTCCATAATAACTCTTTGTCCTCATAGGTCCACATAAATCAGTATGGACTAATTCTAGAATTGCATCAGATGTATGGATTTTTATTTTGAAACTAGACTTAGTCATCTTACCTTTTTGACAATTCTTACACATGATATTGTCGGGCTTGCTCATCGTCGGTAAGCCTCTGACATTTATCTTTTTGCCAATCTTTATCATGTTGTCAAAGTTCACATGACACAATCTTTTGTGCCACAACCATGTGTCTTTGTATGTAGCAATCAAATAAGTGGTGTCAGTATCATTCATATAGAATAAGTTACCTTTTGTCTACTCGCCGGTACCAATCAGATTTCCTAATTTATTGAAGATCTTTGCCTTCTTATTCTCAAATACTACTTTGTGACCTGAATTATTCAACTGAGAAACACTCAATAGATTATAATTCAATCCATTTACCCAATAATCATTTTCACATTTTATCTGGTTATTCAACATTATGGTTCCTCTACCTTCAACTGGACAAGGTGTGTCATTACCCATTCTTACCGAACCACCTTTATAGTATTCAAAAGTCTAAAAATTTTGTTTATCACCGGTCATGTGGTGAGTGCAGCCACTATCTATGATCCAGACATCATTTTTACTAACTTTAGATATGAGTGCAGTTTCTACATACCTTTCTTCTTCATCATTTGAATCATCTTTTACTGATACAAACACCATCTCAATGTCTTCCTCAGAATCGGTGTCAGTTTTGTCATCTTTGTATTTTTCTAGGTAACTGGCCTTCTTTCCTTTGTCCTTGTATTCTTAGGTATCTCTTCTTTCTAATTGTCAGTAGCTTTTGTAATCACCTTTGTCAAACTTCTTCTCAAATGTTCTATCATTACTTCTGTCATATTTTCTCCTTTTAGGACATCTTTTAGCAAAGTGTCCAATCTCTTCACAATTAAAACAAACAAGTGGTAATTTACCTTTGTATTTACCTTTGCCTCTCTACATTCTTCTAGCCATAAGTGCTTGGATTTCATCAAGATCATCCTCTTCACTTTCACTATCACTATCTTTTCTCATAGTGTTTTAATGACTTGATTTACTTATTCTCATAGAAGTTTTGAATGCAGACTATATATTTGGTAAGACACTATTACCAAAATTTTTCATCTCAAATGAAATCAGTCTTCCAATCATACTGTCTAGAGGAACATTGCTATTTACTACTGATCTCATTTCTTGAATGACTGATACTCTAATAGCATAAGTAGGTAGTAAGGTTCTTAGAATTTTACTTACCACTGTATCTTCTTCTATTACACCTCTAACTCCTCGAATAACATTGACTACCTCTTTGATTCTTGTGCTGTACTAAGTGATGTTTTCACCTTCTTTCATTTTGAGATCAAACTTTCCTCTAAGGATTTATGTCTTAGCTCTCAAAAAATTCTTGTCACCACCATGTACAAGCATCAATTTGTCCCACATCTACTTTTCTATCTTGCAGTTTTGGACATGTTCAAATTCAGCATCACAGAGTGAGGAAGCAAGCTCTATCATCATGCATTTATTTTCATGCTTCTCTCTCAATTGTTTAATTGTTGGTGCTCCTATGGGCAACACATATTCATTATCTAATTATTGAGTAACATCATTTCTAATACCTGATAAGTGGAGTCTTATTCTGCTCCGCCATGAAGAAAAAGTATCTTTGTTCAACTTGGGCACATCTCGTCTGTTCATCTTGTGATCTTTAGCTTAGGTCTTGAAACCTTCCTTCTAAGCACACAAGCTCTAATACCAATTGTTAGTAATAACTAAGAGGGGGGTGAATATGTGGCCTCAAAAATTAATCCTTAAATCAACCCTTAATACTTATAACCAAAAATTATGCCTCTAGTTATCTTTTGTCCTACAAGATGAATGCCTTGAAATTATTATATCAATTTTCTACTTGTCGGATTGCTTTTTTAATCTCTCTTCTGTATGATTACCGATAAGAAGTTAACTATTTTCTAAAACACATTAAATATGTAGAGTATACCAATAAATCCAGAATTTCATATGTGAAATGTAAAACAGTAAAGAAATGAAACATAAACACATAACACATAGATTTTAACGTGGAAACCAAGTTAAGGGAAAAACCACTAGGACCGGTACCCCAAATTTTCACTCTTCTTAAGTGAGCCCTATTAAGAGCCAACCCTGTTAAAGGTTACAAACACACTGTTAGGTGTGACCTTCCTAGAGGATTTAAAAGATAGTTTGTCACCTAGTATCTGGAATCTAATGCTACCATCCTTGATCAAACACTCACTTGGCCTGTCAATAGGTATTGGGCATATCCAATGCTACTTTTATGATCAAAATTTTTGATACTCCTTGCGATGTATCTCAATTGTAAAAGAATTTTAAGTCCTACTCGGTTAAGAGACTTGATGCTTCAATGGTTAAACTAAAACACTAATGATTTGTTCATACATACAACTCAATTGTAGATTTTCAGATCTAATGTAAGTTCATTACCTCTCTGATTAATATATTCAATTCTATTACCTTTGCTCCACACTGTTCTTCTCTGTGATGTTGTCTCACTATTCGTCGGTGTCTATAGAATCTAGCTCTTTCTTTAGCTTTTTAGTCAGGAATAAAAGAAGACTTTCTTCTCCTTCAGATTCTCTTTAGCATATTTCCTCTATACTCTTGTTCACCCCACATAATCTCACTTTGTTATGAATTGGGTTTGTCTCTATATAGACATTCTTTCCCCTTTTCTTAGCTTTCATGATTCTTGGCATGTTCCACCATTCTTGCCAATAGATTTAAAACAAACTCCAGTTTTATCTCAAAGATATCTTCTTGCCAAGTGGACAAATCAGCTTTAAATCAATTACTTATCTTTGGCTTTATCTAGATGATTAAAATAATGATAAGTATCTGTTAATTCTATCTTTAGCTTCTTGACAGCAAAGCATTTTGTCATTTTTTGAAATCTCTATTATGTTGGTCATCACTTCAGTTAGTCATCGATGATAACTGATTGTTTCGTCAGTGTTACTTCAATTTTCATCGAGATCTCTTTTCTTGACTTTTCCATCGGCCAACACTAAAATTATGTCAGTCGGGTTACACTGTGTTTTGCTTGTCGGGAAACACTGTAACTCTTCTCATTGGTAATGATGTGATTTTTCTCGTTGGGTAATACTATGACTTTGTTCTTTTTCTCTGACTGTCGGTGTGCACTCCATCAGTTAATATAGTCACATAGTGAATACTTGACTTATGTGCATCACTAATAGCATAGTCTTGATTCATGAGTTATTTGAACTATTTGGCACTATCTACATGACCAAACAGATTATATCAAGTTGACATCAATGACAATACAATACATTAACTGATTTAATGCCTTGCATGATCATCAACTTAACATCTTCAAATATTCAATCAGTTACATGTCATCATGACTCGCTAAACCAGAGGCAACTGACACATATAGAAAACCTAGACTGTGTATAGGAAGGTGTCATCATATGTTGGAATTAATGGGAAGTGTGAACTGAGAGGGGAGGGGTGAATCAGTACCTCTAAAAATTTTGTATCTTTTAACCTTTATCCTTTGAGTAATAAATTGTTTATCTAACCATCTATTCTATATTATCTTGATGTAAGACATATCAATTCCTTAACTTAATAAAACATGTGAACATTCATAGAAAAATTCATGAAATTAATTGACACAACAAAAGATATGATAACATAGAAACTTCCTGTTAGGAAGTAAAAAATGTGGTGGGGATGACACCGACAAATTCTTCACTATTTGCAGATTGGAAGGGGTCGGTTAAGGCTTACAATTTGATCACTTCTGATGATCTACCCTATTAGGATTATCTATGGAGACCTATTAAAGTATACTCTGTTAAGAGCTTCAGCAACATTGTTTAGTGTGCAGTCAATTAAGAGATTTACAATAGGATTGTTAAATCCACCTTCCTTAAAAGGATTTTTATAGTTTGCTTCACTTGTTAGAATGTAAGAAAATTACACTTTGACCTGAGTGTATGCAATATCCTATTTCTGAGTACAGATCCATTCAAGATTACATGTATAAGTGTATCACCTATTTTGATTGAATAATACCTTCCTTGTTTGGTAGCCTCTACTCTTGGTTCTTGATAACCAAATTCACCTTTTGTTGTTCTGCTTCTTGAAATTCTCAGTCTGATCCATAGATGTAATCGTAGGCTTTATTCATCCTCTCCTTTATAATGAATGATTACAACATCTATTTATACGATAGATTGACCTAATTAAGTTTCACATAAAACAATATTAACTCTATGATCACAGATGTACAACTTTACCATGATCTTCCAGTCTATATGTTTTAAATCAGTTAGATTGATTAAAATACTTACATTAATGTTTCTTGTCCCTTAAGTAATGGTTTTAAAATAAATCAAGACTCTATAAATAGAATATGAATGTTTTATCTGATGTGGAAGTCAGATCCACTTTTTGCGGGCTTTAACTAACTTTCGATTTTTGTCGGTCGGTTATACTCTGAAATCAATTTGATTGTCTCTCGGTGTTCCTTGCTTGAACTGTCTCTTGGGTTCCACTTTGATTGTTCTCTTAGGTTGCACTATATCCTTCTCGTTGGGTTCCACTGTCGGGTTCCTTTTTATCCTTTTAACTTTGCATTTTCGGTTTACACACAAAACTATATCGTCGGTTTTCTTTGTTTTTAGCAATTTTCGGTGATCTCTGATATCCATACTTTCAGTGTTGTTGAAAGTCTATCTTTCAATTTTCTCTTGTCTTATCTTTCAGTTTATGATTCTTGAAGATCTTCTTTGCATACTAATGGCAACATAATGTCATCAATCTCCCCCTTTGACATTAGTATCAAAAAATGATATGTGAAAAATACAAACAAAATGTTTAGTATGTACACCATATATATTCCTTAGTCATTTCATGACTCCCCGTATGCATATTCTGGTATAGTATAAGTGTATGAACATGATACTCTGTTACTTTTGACCTTGTGTTGTATATATGATATCATAGCATTATACTCCCTTTTTTGTTTCTTTTTCTATACTATATAGTTTCCCATCTTTTCCCATTTGTACATATCATTATTTTCCCCCTTTTTTATAGTAAGGGCAAAGGTTTATACCTATAGCTTATCAAAAATATGAGAGTGTGAGGACTTCATGTCCTCCATCATCTTCTCCCATTTTTCTTTCAGGTTTTCTAGAGCCATGTGCTCGTGTGTGATCCTTACATGCATGTCATAGATGATGTCTGCTACAGACATCTTGGGGGTGGCTATCAGATGTCTTTTTGAACTCATTCATGACATGTAACTAATTGAATGTTTGAAGATGTTAAGTTGATGACCGAAATAGAGAAGGATAATGTAAGACATTAAATCAGTTAATAGATTGTATTTTCATTGATGTCAACTTGATATAATCTAATCGGTTGTAATCAAAGTGTCAAAGACTTCAGAGAATTAGAGAGATAAATATTATGCTTTCAATAATGCATAAAATACAAGCATTCACTATGTGACTTCAAACACCGATGATCAACGGAACCCGATGGACAAAGATCACTAAAAGTCAAGTCATACTGATGCCCAAGAAAGAGCAATGATGAGAATTACCGACAAGCAGAATCACAAGCATAACCGACGACCAGAAACATAGTGTAAACCGATGGAGAAGCCCGAGGTGAACTGGAGTGTTGACCAAAGCTATCAAAGAGTTACAACACCAAAAATAACTAGAGTTCATAAACTGAAAAATATCTAGCTAGCAGAGCTAAATATAGACTTAACTGGTATTTATCATTATTTTCGTTGACAAGATAAGCCATAGATAAGTAAAGGATTTAAAGTTGTTTTGTCCAGTTGGCAAGAAGATCTCTACGAGATAAAATATGAGTTTTTCTTTAAATCTAATTGGCTAAGATTATGGATCACGCCAAGATCAATAAAATCAAGAACCTAACAACGGTGATATCATGTCTATTTAAGAGACAAATTGAATTCATTACCAATTGAGGGGAGTGAATGAAAAAAGGATGCTAAAGAGAAACTAATGAAGAGCACCTTCATACAGTCTTGATCAATCTAGCTGAGGAAAGAGATCTTTTTTTTGCGGACACCGAGCAACAGAGAACAACATCACCAAGAAGAAGTAAAGTGAAGCAAAGCTATTAACAGAGATATATTGATCAGATTAGTTTTATGAGATTACAATAGATCTGAAAATCTGCAATTATAAGTTGTATATATGAATAGATCATATTGTTTCAATTTAACCATTGATACAGAAAGTCTCTTAACCAAGTGGGATTTAAAGATCCTTTCTATATTGAGATACATCTGTAATGACCTAAAAATGGTCATCTAAACCCTAGACCCCCAATCTCAACAATTAATCAAGAAACCCTAATCTTGATTATTCTAAGTCCTAAACTAAATAGGCAATTCATCAAATGCAAGCTAATCTGACTTGAACCCTAGGTCCTAATCAATCATCACACTTGATTAATTAATTAATTCCTAAAATACAATACAATGGCAAATAAACCTTATGTTAATTATTTAATTGATATTCTAATATATTAATTAAATAAAATTACTAAATTGTCAATAAAATTCAAAAAGGAATTAAATTAATTAATAAAAACAAAATATGCATTTAAAATCAATTAAATCTTTAAAAATGTATATGATGTCATCAACTGATTTTTGGAAATAAATATGTTTTATTCAATTCATGTAATCTTATATTTTCTCAATTGGAAATAAACCTATTTTATTCAATTGATTTAATCTTATCTTTTCTCGATTGGAAATAAATATGTTTTATTCAATTGATTTAATCTTTTCTTTTCTCATTTTGGAAACAAATCTGTTTTATTCAGTTAAATTAATCCTATCTATTTATCATTTTGGGAATAAAGTTGTTAACTGAAAATGATTTTTGGAAGTTTCCAAAAAGATTGAATCTTTCGACCAATCAAATTGCTTGCACATGGATTGTGCTTCCTCAAATTGAATCTGAGCCACTCATTTCCTCTAATCACGACCGTCGATTTTGTGAGAGATTTTCTATAAAAGAGAGCTTCATTTCCTTCACAAAGAACCCAGTTTTAGCTATCGTTATTATACTATTTTTGGCATTCAAGCATTCAATCATCTTGCATTCTTAGTTTCAATTACTTAGATTTGTTAATTGTTTTTAGTTGCATGCAAACTTCATAATCTAGAGAATTTTTAATTTGGGCTTTGAAAAGAACAAAAACATTTGCATATCATATAGAATAATCATTTCATTTAGCTTTCAAAATCCTTCATTTAGAACAGGTGTAGTCACTGTTTCTTGCAATGACCTGAGAGAAAGATTCAAACTCCTACCTACTAGAAGGCAATGAGCTGATGTCAGTTAGCTTTGGGCATTTCAGTATTATTTTTTGGCATTTTCTAATATGCTAACCTCGTAATGGTTCATTGAAGTGTGTCTTTACAGCTGCAGGTATCTTACACAATTTCACACGCACATTTATGGCGCCCACCATCAGGCTCGAATATAATTTTGAGGCAAAGCTTACCCAAATCTCTTTTTGAGCCAAATCTGACTGCACCATCACATCCGGAACGTTGTTTTGGTTAAAAACAAGTATAAACTCGCCCATATCTGGTGAAAGTCAAAATAGTAGAAAACTTTTTTTGCCCAAGCAGGTCGTATGACCCATTACACAGAAATAAAGACAGATTTCATATCATCTCTACACGTAGCCCGAGGCAGATTTTTTTTTAAAAAATTATGAAAAAAAAATTTCTGATTTTTGTGTACTGTGTTTAATTTGACGGTCGTCAAACCATCATTCTGCATGGCCTTCAGTAACAGCCACGAAACCGTCAAATTTAAGCTTGTAGGTTGATGACGTCTGCAAGGTTTGAAAAATCTTTAGCCTTCACCATTGAGCTTTTTGAATTTGCAATTTAACTTTAAATGAACATATCTTGCTCATTTTAGGTCCAAATTGAATGCAACTTTTTTTTTATTTTGGGTAGTATTGTCTGAAGATTTCTGGGTTTTTTGTAGTTTCTAGATTTTAGTCACAGATTTATTAGGAATTGCAAGTTTTCATCACTATACCTATCTAATCCTCTGTATTACAACTTCTATAGCCTTGTACGGGCTCATACGGTAACATTTGTGAGTGCAATTATTTTTGAAAGTGCATAATTTTTTGTCTACTTTTTAAATATGCAATCAGATTTTCTAATTTTTCTAATGCTGACTAATCTTTGGCTTTGTTTTCTTGATGCATATCTTTGATTATAGCCTAACAATGGTTTGCAGGACGTTATAAATAAATAAAAAATCATAAAATACTAATGAGTTTGATGTAGGATGCTTGTCGAAGACTTTTTGTCTTACAAAACTATCATGTCTGTGTTTTGTAGTTAAATAACACTTCAAATTTGGTGCTTAAAAAGAATCATCGGCTTTGTTAAAGCTCTCGGGAGGTAGCGATGCAAAAAATATTTGTATGAATTTCTCTTACACCCAAGATCCGTGAAGGTGAGGGGAGAGGATACGTTCATGCAATTCTTTGGGATTACAAATCTAGAGAACACTTCAAACACATAAGCAAAGTGATTCTTTTTAAGCACCAAATTTGAAGTGTTTTGGAGGACGTTTAAAAAGAAGACTAAAAACATAGACTACTAACGAATCATCTTGTAGGTTGCATTGATCGATAGCATGCTAAACATTGTTCTTGCATTTTGTTTTGTTTTATTAAAATAGGAACCCACATGCAAGACTTCTAAAATGAACTTCTATTTGGTATTTTTAGGATTGGCAATGATGTCAGGAAACTATGCTCTCACCCTTTTGGGATGAACAAAAATTCAGAAACATTATTGTCATTTTCTTATGTGTTTGAAGTGTCTTTTAGATTGTAATCCTAAGAATTATATGAACGTATCCTCTCCCCTTGCCTTTGTGGATCTTGGGTGTAAGAGAAACTCATATAATTATTTTAGCATGGCTACCTCCCGAGTGCTTTAATAGAGCCAGTGAGAGTGGATTGTCCAACCGGTAACAATCTAAAGCCAAGCCCTTCCAAACTGGTATATAAAAAATGTCATTGTAATTAATCTCATAGTGAATAGGTATCAATTTTGCTATGCCGACAGAAGATCTCCCTCAGTACCCTCGTGGTGCATAAAAACCTATAGAACATAACTTATGTAGGAAGGGAGGCCTCCTTAATGGAGCTAACTCTCGCATGTATAACCACGTGAATGAATGCCTTAACTACAAACTATATTTTAGTGACCAAAAACCCTCTATCTATTGGCACAAAAGGTTAGAGACCAACTAAGACGTCCCACATTTTCATGGCTCTTAGTAGAGACAATATTCCTTTGGGAAGTGATTCTATTGGGATTCGAAGCTTGGTGTGCCTGAGAAGTGAGTGCACTATAAGGAGGAGCCCATGCCTCAAAGCTTCTAAGTTTTCCACTATGAGTAGGCATCACTAAAATTTGGTTCAAGTGGGAATTTAACAGATATTGCCCTGGCTTACCTAGGATTAGGATTGTGGTGTGTGTATTATTTTTTTACAACAAACAATCTGCATGATGTGTTTTGTGTGAGTATTTACTGAAACAACAAAAATAACAATAAAACTATCTGGAAAACTATACACTTTGGATATTTGCCTATCTTGTCTTGTCTGAAACTTCAATGATCTATCAAAACTCTGTCAAAACTATGTCAAATTTGTTTCAAAAACTTATCAAAACTTGGTCTTTCGTCAGTCTATCCTACTATATTTAGTCTGTTCTGAAATTTGTGTTGTCATAATGCTTCTGCTAGTTCATATGCAACTGCAATCTGTTGTTAGTCCAACCTATCACTATCTTGAAATATGATGTTGTTACACTTGTCCAATTGATCGATTCCTTTGTTCAATATTATCATCTTTGTCTACATTGTCCTTGTTCTGAGTTGTGAGAGCATGTTCGTTAACCTTGACTCAAGATCAGAGTCTTTTGCTATCTCCTTCTCAGTTTGACATTTATCTCTTGGTCTCTTTGGTCTTGGACTTAATCAACATTTTAGATATCACTTCAACACCTGTCATTCAATCAACTGATTCATCATACCTTCTCTTCAATATTCTATGCAAGCGCATCAAGACAATCTTACAATGTCTAAAATAAAATGGGTTAAACCTTATGGTATCTTTATCAAAACAACTTCAAACTATGCAATCTGAAATCCAAGAATTAAAGGGGGAAAAGGATACACAATCCAACAAATCCTCATCAAGCTCAATCTATCATTTTCTATTTGATCATTATCAAGCGAGTGGCTCCAAATCCCTAAAAGCTGTTGAAAACACCATGAAGGCTTCCTCGAAAGGGATTAGTAGCATCAAGAAAGAAAAACCTTGGGTTAAATGCATGAGAGACTTCACTCCTTTGTTGCAATCTTATGAATCTGTATTGAAAGAACTTCTTGAGAATGACCTCATCACATTGCCTCAAGCCACATCACCTGGATTAAAATTCTTGAGTAACTATTGTGCATATCATCGACACAATGAGCATAAAACTTCATCTTGCATGGAGTTGAAACATAAAATCCAAGATATCATAGATGATGGCATAATCAAAGTGGAAAATCATAATGAATCATCTAGTGAATATACTAATCTAGAGCATGATCAATATCAAGAATCCACGTCTAGTGATGGTTCACATACCACTTCTACTTCTTCTAGCATTCCTCCATCTCGTAAAGCTTCACAACTAGACACACCGTCTCTATCAAGAACTAAACCTAATGACGACTATGTCTACCATCAAGGACTACCTCAAAAGAGATCCAAGATAATTAGCATACGTCTACAAGTCTTTCTCAGAATTCTCAGATCATAGACTCAAAGCATCCATGTGCTTCAATTATTTTCATGCCTGTTCCAAATGATTATCCATTAGTGTGTCAGTAATCCCATATGCAGATCAAAAATCCTACCTTGTCCTTAGAAGTGGCTCCATGTCAAGAGGGAAATACAAAGTGTGAAGAAACTAATATCAGTAATGATCAAGATTAAGACACCATCCATATTTATCCAACAGTTGAGAAAATTCACATATCTCAAGAGTCCCATGATGATTTCATCATCGCCTTCCATTTGTTCCCAGAAGAAAATCTTACATCTCCTATATCTTATTCATCTCCCAAGCAATATCAAGATATCCTTTCCACCATCTGTAATGAACCTATTGAAAATCAAGAAAAAGGTACCCTTTGTACACCATCTAAAGATCCTTGTCAAGATTAGAGCATCCCTTCATCTCCTTCTCATGCTCCTCCATATCCACCTCAATAAAAAATCATTCCTCCAAATCCCTTGCAGAAAAATAAATCCCCTAAAGCTTCGGCTACTCATATCAAAGCTACTCATGCACTTATTGATATAAAGGTGAATTCAAAAGAGAAGTGCCTTGGTCATGCAGCTCACTCTAAAGATGTTGAAATCCCTTCCACACCTTATCTCCCTCCATTCAAATGTAAGCATCATCCTTCACTATCCTCCAAATCTGTCCTTGGTCCTTATATTCCAAGGCTAAAACCTTCAAACCTTCCATCTATATTGGGTCCTTATATCCCTCCATCCAACATGCCTATCACTACTAGTTTTTCATTCACTTACCCTATCCCATATCGAGATCAACAAAGACATACATCCTTGAAATCTCCCTATCAACCCATCCATATGAACCAGTGATATCACCCCTATCCATCCACAATTCCCAAGACTTTTGGAAGAAATTTGGATGTGCAATGAAGAAATCATAAATACAAGAATCCATGTACATATGAAGATCACTATGTCCAATCTAATCAACATGTGACTACCAAGAAAAAGGAAATATTCAAGAGACCACAAGGGTCCACTAAGAAAAGAATAAAATCAAAGAAAATATGGATTCCTAAATCCATCATGGAAGAATTGCGTTCTCAATCTAAGCAAAGAATAATATCAAATAAAATATGGGTTCCTAAATCCATCATGGAAGAATAGTGTTCTAAATCATCCAAAAGAAAAGGAAAATCAAATGCTATATGGATTCCCAAGTCTCTTCCAAAGTATTTGGATAAAAAAATAAAAGAAAAATCTATGTGGATTCCCAAGTCTCTCTTAAAAGGCTTGAACAAAAAGGAAAAGTCAGAGTTGGCATCCAAGCTTCCAAAGTCTTCTACTTCATCCCCATCTAAACATTTCCCATCTTCTAACTCTATTTTGGGTCCACATGTGCCAAAATCAATTACCTTGAATACTTCATCCATCTTAGGTCCTCATATACCAAGATCCATATCCACTCATACATCAAAGTCTTGAGCTATTCCATCCACTTTTCCTCCATTTGTCCACTACCCTTCAAGGGGTGTGTCAATGTTGATCTTATCACCATACCCTATCCAATGTCCCACACCTACCTCTAACCCGTCCATCTCATAGCCTTCCATTCCTCTTATCCAATCCATCACATAAATCCATGGCTACCATATCCCTTATCCTTCATATCATTCTTCTCTACCATCACTCTATCAGCATCATTAAGCATACTTTCAGCAGCCTTGGCCTATCATAGCATATCCTTCAAAGGAGAATTATTTAAAGAGAAATAAGCTTAAGTTCCTCCATAAAATCAAAAGTACAAAAAAAAAAAAAAGTGCCTTGGTGAAAACCTAGTAAAGAGGCACCTTGGTAGAAAAAGTAAAGATAAATCAATCCATCCTATGGTGAAAACCACTTCTTGTGGCAACTTGGATAAGTACCATGATGAAAACCTAGAAAACAGGTGTCATGCATAATTCCTCCTACTTGCACTCTTCACTTGGGGGCAAGTTCCTTCCATTTCATCCTATCCACCATATCTTACATCCAGCTATCCCATGAGCATCCATGTTCCTTCCAATGAAATTGAAAAGGTTGAGCATATCCATGAGCATCATGTATCCTGACACTTATTATCCTTTCCATAAACCTTTATCCTAATTTTTCTATCATAGTTATATCCTATCCTATCCTAATCACCCCTTGGTCTTGATAAAAATGAAGAACAGAAAAATGCAAAACAAGTTCTTAAAAGTCTCTTGACATGTCCACTCTTTTGGACTACATTCTTTTCATGACATCATGTCATTATCCTACATGTTATCCAACACCGTTCCATGAGCCTACATTTCTATATTATTTTTTACCCTAGCTTGGGTAATCTTGAGGAGATTGTCCTTGAGGGTTGCATTCACCATCTTCATCCATCATTGTCTATTCACCTCATCCATCAACTTTCTAATCCATCTGCAGTTTCCTCCACCTTGCTAGACATTGGGGGAAAACCAATATGGTCTTGCTTGAGAATGAACACTTTGGTTCTTCTAAGAACCCTCTTGGCTTTAAACCAATCTAGAGTAATGGTCTAGGGACAATCAAATCAGATTTGTCCTTGCAGTATGAGTCAAGTCAGTCATTGTCATTTGTTACTAGGGGCATGGGTCCCCAAATTTGATCACATCTTTGGTTTACACTAGAGTTAGTAATCTTGTCATTTCTGAAGGACAACTCGCTACTGACGCAAGCAGTTGCTTCTCAACACCACAATCAACAGTATCTCTTAACACTATCTTTGGATACATCTATGTTTCTCAACACAAATTGGATATCGCAACAATAAACAACAAATCAATAGCAATCAAACACATCACACTCACAAGCACGATGGTGTTTCTCAACACCTCATACATATACACATCTGAAAACATGGAAACTGGCTGACTTATGCTGAACTTCTCTTTGTATGCTACCTGTTCTCATTGATTTTTGTTAATCTTTTCTTTGTCTACTGCTTGTTGGTGTGGTCTTGATGATCCAATAATGTCAAATAAACTGGGTGTATATGATAAGAGATCCCGCATAAAGGTGGAAAAGCCTCACATCCCTCGATCTTTTTTATTTGTATGCCAAGGTGAGGTCAGACTTATCTCCTTGACTGTTATTGCTCTATTTTTTTACAGAAGATCGCACTCATGGTTATCTTGGCTTTGAATGCCTCGATACTAGTGTACTCTTGCAACATCAACCAGAAACAATGTTCAGGCCATCTAGGCTTTTGTGCCTCAATGATTACGTTAGTTTCCCATATCTTATCTGATGAAATTCATTTTCATCTTCTTATGGTCGCAGTGGCACTAGTAAGGATTCTATCGACTCCAATGTTCCAAAAATGCTCAATGATGAAAATTTTCAATGCTAAAGCTTCAGTGACTACACCTTAGGTTGCATTCATGTTAGTCTTGCAAGTATCTACATCTACATAGTGTTGAAATCTATATAATATCGATATCTATCTCCAATGTGAAGGATCTGAGGTTCTTATCGATCACTCTTCTCATTTTCAAGTTGTCAGTTAGGCATAAACATGACACCCCTTGATAAATCAACTGTCCTAATTCTATTTTCAGGATCGAAATCAAAATCTACATCTGACTACTTGCACAACCAATAGAAATCTCTCATGTGTTTCTTCTAATCAATCCATGTATCTTACTTTTGGTCAATCTTGGTCAAATAGGACCTCTCATCAAGTACATCTTTTGTCCTAACCACGTGGGACCTATTTCTAATCGGATCAACTTCTTCTTGCATCATGTTATCAATCAAATTGCTTCTCATCATTGGGGCACCTAGCCATATTTCTATTTTTCTCCCGAGGGGGTAGGATTAGGACATCAACATTCCAGTGATCACATCCTCAATCAAAACCCCATCGCTTGGGGCAACTCAGCTTCATCACATCAAATCAATTTGAGATCATCTTAAATCAAAGGCAACCTAATCAATGGTCTTATACAGTGGTGAATACACTTGAAACCAGACAAGATCCATCTTATATGGGCTATTCATTATTGAAACCAAATACATTGATCAAATTGGCTTCATCGCTTCAAATCAAGTCAATTTGCTTGCTAAGAAAATCTCTTAATGATAACCAGTTTCATCACTTCAAATCAAAATGGTTATTTGTTCAAACCAATCAAAAGGTTTAAGAGTTCCTCACAAATGTTCAATTTCATCACTTCAAATCAAACTGAGAATTCTATTTATATCTTTTGATCAATCTTCGTCCAATCAAGCTCAGAGTCGATCTTCTTCTTCAAAAGAATGGTTGCATCGCTTCAAATCAAACTGTTCTAGGTCTTCTCGCTAACATGTTTTTCAATCAATGCACTGATCTCACATCAATTCAAAGAGGGGCAAATGTAATGACCTAAAAATGGTCATCTAAACCCTAGACCCCCAATCTCAACAATTAATCAAGAAACCCTAATCTTGATTATTCTAAGTCCTAAACCAAACAAGCAATTCATCAAATGCAAGCTAATATGACCTAAACCCTAGGTCCTAATCAACCATCACACTTGATTAATTAATTAATTCCTAAAATACAATACAATGGAAAATAAACCTTATGTTAATTATTTAATTGATATTCTAATATATTAATTAAATAAAATTACTAAATTGTCAATAAAATTCAAAAAGGAATTAAATTAATTTAAAAAAACAAAATATGCATTTAAAATCAATTAAATCTTTAAAAATGTATATGATGTCATCAACTGATTTTTGGAAATAAATATGTTTTATTCAATTGATTTAATCTTATATTTTCTCAATTGGAAATAAATCTGTTTTATTCAATTGATTTAATCTTATCTTTTCTCAATTGGAATAAAATATGTTTTATTCAATTGATTTAATCTTTTCTTTTCTCATTTTGGAAACAAATCTGTTTTATTCAGTTAAATTAATCCTATCTATTTATCATTTTGGGAGTAAAGTTGTTAACTGAAAATGATTTTTGGAAGTTTCCAAAAAGACTGAATCTTTCGACCAATCAAATTGCTTGCACATGGATTGTGCTTCCTCAAATTGAATCTGAGCCACTCATTTCCTCTAATCTCGACCGTCGATTTTGGGAGAGATTTTCTATAAAAGAGAGCTTCATTTCCTTCACAAAGAACCCAATTTTAGCTATCGTTATTATACTGCTTTTGGCATTCAAGCATTCAATCATCTTGCATTCTTATTTTCAATTACTTAGATTTGTTAATAGGTTTTAGTTGCATGCAAACTTTATAATCTAGAGAATTTTTAATTTGGGCTTTGAAAAGAACAAAAACATTTGCATATCATATAGAATAATCATTTCATTTAGCTTTCAAAATCCTTCGTTTAGAATAGGTGTAGTCACTATTTCTTGCAATGACCTGAGAGAAAGATTCAAACTCCTGCCTACTAGAAGGAAATGAGCCGATGTCGGTTAGCCTTGGGCATTTTAATATTATTCTTTTGTCATTTTCTAATATGCTAACTTTGTAATGGTTCATTGAAGTGTGTGTTTGCAGCTGCAGGTATCTAACACAATTTTACACGCACAACATCCATAGGAGTATCAAAAAGTTTGTTCATGAAGATAGCATGAGATGCCAGATACCTATTGACAGGCCAAGTGAGTGTTTGATCAAGTAAGGTAGCATAGAGATGCTTGATATTAAGTGATAGACTAAACTTTTAAATCCTCTAACAAGGTCACGCCTAACAGTATGTTTGTAATCTTTAACAGGGTTGGCATTTCACCGAGCTCACTTCAGAAGAGTGAAAATTTTGGGTTACCGGTCCCAAGTGGTTTTCCCCTTAATAGGGTTTCCATGTTAAAAATCCATGTGTCAATGTGTTTATGAGTCATTACTTTAGTTTTTTGCATTACACATCTTAACTGGATTGATCGGTATACTCTAGATAATTTACTATCTTTCGGTAAATTAACAAACTGCTATTCGGTAAACATACAGAATAAGGTTTAACAAAGAATTTTGAGCAGTATTAATTTGATAATTGTATTTAAAGACATTCATCTTATAGGAATGAAGATAAATAGAGGCTTAAAATTGTGGTACTAAGTTTTTGGGTTGATTATTGGAATATTTTTTAGGCCACTGATTCACCCCCCCCCCCCCTCAGTTATTACTAACAA
>MU224523.1:3107074-3120367 GCA_018584345.1 Thuja plicata | reverse complement strand
TTTTAGGCCACTGATTCCCCCCCCCCCCCCCTCAGTTATTACTAACAATTGGTATCAGAGCTTGTGTGCTTAGAAAGGGAGTTTAATAGCTCAAGAAAAAGATCACAAGATGAACAGGCGAGATGTACCCAAGTTGAATAAAAACAACTTTGCATCATGGAAAAGCATAATAAGACTCCACATATAAGGTATTGGAAATGATATTGTTCAACACTTAGATACTGAATATGTGTTGCCTACAGGACCTCACAATCTTGAGCAATTAAGATTAAAGCATGAGCACAACTACATGATGATAGAACTTGCATCATCACTCTCTGATGCTGAGTTTGAAGATGTCAAAACCCACACCTCTGAAAAGAAAATGTGGGATAAATTAAAGCTGGTACATGGAGGAGATGCTAATGTACTAAGAGCCAAGGCAGAAAGCCTAAGAGGGAGGTTTGATGACCTAAGAATGAAAGGAGAAAATATCACTCAATATAGTTGTAGAATCAAAGAAGTAGTCAATGTTATCTGAGGAGTTAGAGGTATAATTGAAGAGGAGACAATGGTAAGTAAAATATTAAGAACCTTACTGCCTATATATGCTATTAGAGTTTCTTCTATTTAAGAAATGAGAGCAATTGCAAACAATACAGTTACTCTAGATAGTCTGATTGGAAGACTGGTTTCATTTGATATGAATAACTTTGATAATAGTGTATTACCATCTATAGAATCCACATTCAAATCTTTTTTAAAGATAATTAATTCAAGTCATAGACATGCTATTAGAAATGATAGTGAAAGTGATAATGAGGATCAAGGACTTGATGAGATTGAAGCACTAATGGAAAGAAGATTGTAGAGAGGCAAATTTAAATTACCACTTGTATGTTTCAACTGTAAAGAGGTTGGACACTTTGCTGCAAGATGTCCAAACAAAAGAAAAGATGACAGAAGTAATGATAGATCATATGAGAAGAAGTTTGATAGAGGTGATAACAGAGATTACTGAAGCAACCGATAATCTGACAAGAGAGATACCTGAGACTACAAGGACAAAGGGAAGAAATATTGTTACCTAGCTGAGAATAGAGCTGATGACACTGACACCGAATCTAAAGAAGACATTGAGATGGTATTTGTGGCCATGAAGGATGACTCAGACGAAGAAGGAGAAAGGTATGAAACTGTACTCATATCTAAGGTTAGTAAGGATGATGTATGGATCATAGATAGTGGCTGCACTCACCATATGACCGGTGATAATCAAAATTTTGAGACTTTTGAATACTATAATTGTGGTTTCAGTAAGAATGGGTAATGATACACCTTGTCCAGTTGAAGGTAAAGGAACAATAATGTTGAATAACCTGATCAAATGTGAAAATGCTTACTGGGTAAAAGGACAAAATTATAATTTGTTAAGTGTTTCACATCTAAACAATTCAGGTCAAAGAGTAGCATTTGAAAATAAGAAGGAAAAGATCTTCAATGAATCAAGAAGGTTGATTGGAACCGGTGAGCAGAAAAAAGGTAACCTTTTCTATCTTAATGACATTAACACTTCTTTGATGGCTAGAAACAAAGACATATGGTTGTGGCACAAAATATTGTGTCATGTTAACTTTGACAATATGATAAAGATAAGCAACAAAAGTAATGTCAGAGGCTTACTGAGCATGACTAACCCTGAGTATACCATGTGAAAGAATTGTCAAAAATCTAAGATGACAAAGTCTAGTTTCAAGAGTAAAAGCCATACATCTAATGCAATTCTAGAATTATTCTATACAGATCTATGTGGACCCATGAGGACAAAGAGTTACTATGGAGATAGGTATTTTATTCTCTTTGTTGATGATTATTCTAGAATGATGAGAGTAATGTTTTAAAAAGATAAATCAAAAGCATTTAAGATGTCTAAATGGTATAAGGATATGGTAGAAAAACAAAGTGAAAATAAATTGAAATGCTTAAGGTCAGATATAGGAGGGGAATTTACTTCAGATGAATTCACTAACTATTGCAATGAGCATGGAATTAAAAGACAAGTTTCTACACCAAGAACACCATAGAAAAATGGAATTGCTGAGAGGAGAAACAGATCAATTTTTGACTATGCAAGAACATTGATGATTGAGAAAAGCATCACTCAAACTTTTTGGAGAGAAGATGTTAGTACTGCTATCTACACAATAAACATGGTACAATTGAAGAAGGACACAAAGAAGACACCCTATGAGCTTTGGTATAGTTATACACCCAATGTAAGTTACTTCAAAATCTTTGGTAGTCAATGTTATATTTTGAAGGATGATAGAAATGGAAAACTTGACTGCAAAAGTGAAGAAGGTATCTTCCTAGGGTATTCAACCAAAAGCAAGGCTTATAAATATCTTAACAAGTCATCTAACAAAATCATTGAAAGTGGAAATGTGAAAATAGATGAATTTGTAGAAAATAATGATAAGGAAAGAAAAAAGGAACCATAAGACTACAATAGGTTTGTTTATATAGAACCTGACACTCTACCTGAGCAACAATGTATCACTCCTGAGCAACAGAATGTTGCACCTGAGCATTAGGCTGCAATTAACAAAAATTAGGAAAATCCTCAAGATGATGTTCCGAGCGATGGAGATTAGAATAAAGGTCAAGAAGATGATAAAAATGATGAACACAGAGCTTAAAGGAAACTTTCGAAGTATTTCAAAAGAAATCATTCACAAAATCAAATCATAGGAGAAAAGAAGGCTGGAATGAGAACAAGAAGTAAGTCACTAAACACAAGATGTTTACTTAGTGATTTTGAGCCTAAATCTGTTAATACTGCACTTGAAAATGAGGAATGGGTCAGTGCTATGAATGAATAAATAGAACAGATAGAGAAGAACAGTACATGGACACTAGTATTGAGACCATATGACAAAAATGTCATCGGTACTAAATGGATATTTAGAAACAAGATGAATGAGAATGGAGAAGTCACCAAAAACAAAGAAAGATTAGTATGCAAGGGATATGCACAAGAAGAAGGTATTGATTATGGTGAAACATTTTCACCCGTTGCTAGACTAGGAGTTAGAATCTTACTTTCTTATGTTGCATTTAAAGGATTCAAGGTATACCAGATGGATGTCAAATCTGCATTCCTAAATGGAATACTTGAAGAAGAGGTATACATTGAACAACTAGAAGGGTTTATTGATCCAGACAAGAGAAACATGGTATGTAGACTACATAAAGCCTTGTATGGCTTAAAATAAGCATCAAGATCCTGGTATGAAAGACTCCACTCCTATCTCATTAGCATAAAGTTTGTTAGAACAAGTGAAAATAGCAATATGTACTTAAAAGAAGATACCGATGGTAATATTATGATTGCTGAAATTTTTATTGATGATATCATTTTTGGGGGAAATGAATTGTTATGGAAATCCTTTGCTAATGAAATGAGCAAGGAATTTGAAATTTCTATGTTTGGGGAGATCAAATTCTTTCTTGGTCTACAAATTCTTCAACAAAATGCGAGCATTTATATCGCTCAATACAAATACATCAAGGAAGTGTTGAAGATATTCAAGATGAAAGATTCCAAACTAGTTGGAACACCTATGGCTACTGGATGTAAGCTGACAAAAGAAGAAAAATCCAATGAGGTAAATCAAACCTTGTATAGATCAATGATTGGGAAACTAATGTATGTTATTCATACTAGACCAGATATAGCACATGTAGTAGAGATAGTTGCAAGGTTCTCTGCTAATCCTAAAGAATCACATATCACTGTTGTCAAGAGAATTCTGAGATATCTGAAGAACACTGAGGACTATGGCTTATGGTATAAAAGAGAAGGAAAATTTGAGCTACAAGTCTATACAGATGTTGATCTCCACCTTTTGACATAATTTCCAAATCCTTTTCCCCAAGGATACTCCTAGGGCTCTGATACCATGTGATGCAGAGTGGGAAACTAGAAGTTTAATAAGCTCAAATTACTTGTCTTCACACTCCTATTGTCTCAATACAATAACCAAAATAGTCACCTAGAGCCTCTCTAAACACCAATATCTCCTTCAATCATGAATTCTTGTCTTCTAGAGGATACCAAGAGTTTCTACACTCAAGGATATCCTATTTTGACCTTCTAAAAAAAAATTTGATACTTCATTTGTGGATTGGGACCAAAATGCTCAAAACTGTCCGAATTGCTAGTAGCCCTAGCCAGTCAATTTTTTGAAGACAACTTTTGAATCCTCCAAAGGACCTCCTAAAAAAATTAGGGTTTCAGATACCCTTTTTGGAACTTGATCAAACCCCAAAATTTTAGATCTTTATTCTACTCTGCACCTCCAAACCCTCACCTAAGGACACAGACCTAATAAGCCTAATTAGGACTAGTTTCCAAAGGGGGTCTTAAGAAATGGGTTCAAAAAACCAATCTAATCACTTGGAAATGTTCTACTACCCCTAAAAGTACTAGATCCACACTTATATTGATCCCAACTACTCACTAGATGTTAAAAATGGACCTTAATATGCCTCCTCCAATAGCTATAACCTATTTTCAAAAGGTTGGGACCATTGGTTGCAAGAATGCAACTTCTCGAGAAAATTTTGAAAAGTTGCATAGCAACTTTTAAATGTTGCTTGACAACTTTTACACTTTTTGAGAAACTTTTAATCTAATGACTTCACATTTCCATATATCCTTACCCAAGCTTCTGATAGACTAAAAACAACCAAAACATCAAATTACTTGATCCTAGACCCTACAAATACCAACAAGTCCATTTGGTCTAATGAGTCCTAAGGTTTGTAAAGTTACCTTAAGGACTATTAGCCTTACAATTTGGACCAATGATTACAATTTGGGATGATCCCTTAGATCTAACCCTTATTACATCAATCCATCAATCCTATCCTACTCAAAACCATTGACACCCTATTTTTTCATGGAGATGCCCTGCAAAATCTCCCCTCTCTATTTCCTAAGCCTATCTCTCTCCTACAATAGTGCATCCCTCCCCTCCATAAGACCATCCATCTGCCTCCTCAAACTATCCCTCTCACCCTTTTCCTCATCCCCCTCGCTATAGAGGTTGTCTTTCTCACTCATGAAACTATTTCTCTTCACCTACAAGGTGTCCCTCTCTTTTCATAGCTCATCTCTATCTACCTATAGGGTGTCTCTCTTTCATCTCAATGTATTCTTCTCTATGGATGGCTCCCTATACATCTAATTTGATATATCTAGTGACTCTTGTAATGATACCATTCAAGATGTGATCATGACCCTCTCCTAGGAGGAGGAATCTATGTACGCCTCTTCTCTATCCCTCCACTCCTCACTAGGTCTAAGTGATGTTGGTGGTCTCTACTCCTCACCCCCTGGCGGTCCCTATACTCCTTCATCCACCTCCATTGTAACTAAATCCTCCTATTGCATCTCCTCCTTGCTAGCTATAACCCATCTATAACCTCATTGTCTACCACCTCCCCCTCCTGTACAAACCCCACCTCCTCTCTATCCACCTCCTATCCCTCCTCCTACTATTTTCCCAACCCCCATTGCAACCCTAACCCTCTATAATAATTCTAATACAACCCTCCTCTGGTTGGTTTGATATAACCCTACTCACCTCCCCTTAATAGAAACCTCCCTCGGTATAACACTCAATGGAACTAATCCTGACTGCCCTACTAGTGGTGATGCCCTAAACCAAGTAGTATAGGCTTCTATCACTCCTTGATCAGCGTGTCCTCCCTAGGGATCCTAGTTTGTTGGAAATAGTCTCCTCCACTCCCCTAATAACCCTTCCCTATCCAATGGGTGTATTAACTCTCTATTCCTCTCCCTAGTAGTTTGTTTAAACCCATGCTCAGGTCTTGACACATCTTGTACCCTACCAAACTATCGTATGACTCAATCTGTCATGTATCTCTCAATAATATGCTCCTAGTACCTATAATATACACTAGAATAATCATGAATTGGACATGTTTCCTATCCTCCACCCATCCTTATATCCCCATAAAGGTCCTCCATATTGTAATAACATCTCTCTAGTCATCCAACGCCACCCTCCAATAGTCCACATCATCTATTTTCTCATAACGCACCTATGCCACTCCCCAACTATAAACCACAAGCTTCTTTGTATCCTTCTCCTCTTTTCCCATCACTCACATGAAAGAATATTCTCCCATGCCCACACTATAATAGTGTTATGTATCCAAAGTTATACCCTGCATGAGAATACATGCCATGCAAATGTATATAAATCTCAACCAACACAAATGTCCCCAATGCCACTGGCCTACCTATATCTTCTGCCTTTACAATCACTGTAATAAATCCCAAAGTAATATTTATGCCTCTTGTATCTGGGTAGATATATTTTCTCACTAATCCACATAAGTAGAAATGTACTCGTCTGTCCCATGGCGCCTGATCTAAATATCTATCTAACACCAACTGGCGATGGCATAATTGGTACATCCATCCACATCAAGCTCTATCCTACATCAGCTTGGGTCACCTATCAGACTACTACTATGGCCCATCAAATTGACAATCTCTAGATCTAATAGACCTCCTCCATTGTGACAGTTGTCTACCCTATTGGGAGATGGAATGTAGAGTTCTCACATATGTACCTCTCACACATTGTTATCATCATGGTCATGTGTGTCTACACATGGGGCATCCTAGAAAATACTCTAATCCAATTCTATCCAATCTCACCCATCCTGCATCCTTAAACTATACTAAAGCTTTCAAATCCATTGTATGTCTCTTGTGCAACACCAATGCATCTACCAATTACTACACTCAAAACCCACAATTTATATAAGTTATAGGTACCTACATTATTCCACCCATGTCTTTTATAACTACCTTACCCCCCTAGTGTCCCCCTAATTCTTGTAAGTTGCATTTGAGCCATGTTTTGTGGCCTTCACACCCTTGTTTCCCTCCTTTTTAACTTTCCTACTAATCCCATGGAAATCCCACTGGATTTAATACTCCCCAACGACCATCACTCACTTTTCCCCTAGACTTGCGAGATCATAATCCTACAAATACACTAAGCCTTCCCCGACGTGATCATGATTTTTCTAATCCCAGTCTCATAGGATTGCAATATCATGTTTCTTATCCATGAACCAAGTGTCATAAGATCGCATTCCCATAAGCCCTATCCTACCCACCTATTCCCGCTAACCACATCTAATTTGTTCTCCAGTAGGAACTTCTTCCCATTGGACCCACGCTCATTCCCGCAGGAGACAAACTCATAGAAATGCCTATTAAACACCTTTCTAGGATAATAAATGGTAAAAATCAAAATCAAAGCTCTCGTTCTTCGCTATGTACCTCTTATTTCTTCCATCAACGTCATCTCATAGATTTGACAATTTCCTTCTGGTGCACTGGTCCTCCCTTTACAATCATTTCCTCTAATACACAAATATGCTCTAAAACAAGAGTAAAAAATATCTTCTCTCTCTAATTTTCAAACTCTTAGAGTGCAAATGAATCATAATATTTCTTATATGGGTCCCTTTTGGGCCCTAATTTCACCCTCTCGACCCTTAAGGGACCATTTTTGCCCCTTTCCTTCCTAGGGACTCCTTCTTTATCCTCATCTTTTCCATTGCACTACATTTTGTATTGTCCTTCTTTCTTCATGTTGGGGAAATGTTTCCTTTGAGACATTTCACAGGCCCCTTTTTCTTTCCCATGTGCCCTCTCTAGGGGGCATCATCATATCCAACTGACATCAATTCCTATCGTGTGGGACAAGTCCTTGCTCCTACTTGTTCGTGTCATAAAAAATTTAATATTCTTTAAAACAACACTATTCTAATGCCATTTTGAGGAGGGAAAAAAGGTAAACACCTAAATTTGATCAACAATTTTACTTAGATTTAGTCTTCTTACTCGCATTTTTAACTAAATAATTATGCATTATTTAATTAACTAATGCAAGTCTTCTAGCCAAATTAATTTAATTAATTAGATATAGTCCAATTAATTTAATTAATGAGTTATAGTCCAATTAATTTAATAGTAACCCATAACCATTTAAATAATTAATCCCCTTTCCTCTATTAATTTAAATAAATATACTTATCTATTTAAATAAATTCATTTTAAACACAATTTCCTCCACTTGTGATTAAATAAAAAAAATATTTAATCTATTTGAGCACATAGATCCTAACTTTAACCCTCACTTAACCTCACTCCAACTACCTAACCCATGCTTCCAACTAACATATCCCACTTGCCCACTAATTAATCATAATCCTAGCCTAATCCCTTCCCTAATCATTTGAACATTCCTAATCAAAGAAATTAGCCACCAAAGTCAACCATGGATCTTGTCAACCTTAAATGCACAGCCACATTATGTAAGATCCCACATTGGCTTTTACATATTTTTCCCCTCCAAGAAATATTCTATTCCTTCTTTCCACTTGTCAAAAATCCCTTCACACTTCCCAAAATGGTCACATTCCCCAATCTTGTCCTTTGGGGTGTGAGAGGATAAATGCCTTTATGGAAAATCTACTCCACCCCGAGGTCTTCTCAAATCATCCTATTGTGAAACTTTTCACAATGCTATGAGTTTGAGAAAGCATGATCGATGTGCTTCTCTTGGAGTGCATCTCAACCCTTCATTACCTTTCAATCCTAGCCATACATTTATCCCTTCCAAACTTTATAAATTGAGGACTCATTCCTCATTTCATCATCAACCTTTTAGAGAAAAATTATAATGCCAATTTAAGTTCAAACAAACATCTATCATACATGTACCATCCTAAAAAGGTAGCACCCATTATTGGTGGATTTAGGACCTATTAGACCTGTATTTAGTGATTTCAAGATTCAAATATCTTTATGTTTGATTTCTGATGCAGAGGGTCTAGAGTTCTATTGTTCCCTTCTCCCAAAATGATTATTACTTCTTCTAACCATACAATGGTTAATCCTCTATGTGTTCTTCACCAATATGGATCTCCTAGAGCCTCCCTACCAACTTTCCTCCTTCGTATAGTTGACTTGATAAAGACACAAAGTTCATCCAATTCCAACTAGTCCAACCAGTTCAACATTCTTCTTGATTCTTCACTAGAACTTCCCCCAAAACCCCAAATCCTTTCTTAGGATCTTCCCCATACACCACATATACTCTTTCCTATGTCCTTAACCCATTAAAATTCCATTGGAAACATTTCCAACACTTTTGGATTCTTCAACAATCTAATTGTTGTCACTAAGCACTAGTAGGCCTAATTAGGCCTATTCCTAGTAGGTCTATTTTCACTGTTTTGAGCCAAATGCTCAAAATTCTTCCAAAAAACCTCATAGAAGACTTTATAAATCTGAAATCTATCCACTAGCCCTTCAAGAATCCAAAACCATAGTTTCTCAATGCACCCACAACCCTAATTACTATCAGGCCCTAGTTTTCAGCCTTTCTTTTAGGCCTCTAGACCAGTCAGTGCAAATTGTCTTCAATTTGTTCTTTGAACTTATTTTCACCATCTAAAACTATTTGATACTTCAAGGTGACACATCAAGGATTCTACAAATTCCACTATGTCATCCATCCAAGATCATGGGTGCTCGATTACAATTCAATCTTTACCCTGTCCAGGCTCACCTACTCATAACAGTCAGCCATAGGGTTTCACTCCAAGCTTAGGAATTAAATTGAAAGAAAAAAAAGGAAAACATAATAATTATTTATAGACCCTAACCCATCATCCCACATGGGTTCATTCATTTTCAACTTTGCATGCTTAGGTTAGAGCCATTTTGCTCCTGTAACTCTGCAAATTGAACTTGCAGATATAGTGGCCTAAATCCTAATGTAACTCCACACTACTTTAACTTGAAATCAAACTAATATATGAAAAATAAAGATAATAAAAAGAAATACACCCCCATGGGGTCAGATCACCTAATCTAATCTGTACACAGCCGTACAGAATGCAGAAAACACTATATTTTACAATGAAACTCAAAAATCCATCCATACAGTATGATCACAAAAGTACTATTGGTGCAGGAGCACCCTAGAAAAACTAAGTTTTCCTTTGGAATTCTTGGACTCCCTCTATTCCATAATATTCTCAAGGAAATTTTAGACTAAAGGTTTCATTTTGGGTACATCTTTGTAAGACCTAGTCCCAAGATTGGCATTATAAGCCCTTGGTCAACTATTGGTCAACTAGTGCCCTAAACCTTAGAAATAGGTAAATTTATTATTTTTTCATGTTTTTACATGTTTTTGATCCATTAGGGATCATAACATTTGGTTTTGGACCAAGTTGGTCATCTAGAGTGCAAAGTTGCAAAATCATGCAAAGTTGCTCAAAAGTTGTCAAAGCAACTTTTAGCAACTTTTGGTAAAAAGTTGTAAATCAATTCCCAAATGGCTAGTTAGTTCAAACATGAGATGTAACCATTGGGACTACCAACGAAATCTCTTATAGGTTTATGCACCCTAAAATGCTCTCCTATACTATGGGCCCCCATTCTTCAATTTATCAAATGATAGAATCAAATTATCAAATTCCTGAATCAATGCTTTGCAACATTTTCAATTCAAATCAATTTCCTTGATCAAATCGTAATTATTTCAATTATTTCAATATTTCCTAAGGTTTGATCATTTCATCAATAATCTTATTTAATTAAAAGAAAACACCCTTTTTTATTAAATAAAATAATCTTATTTAATTAAAAGAAAATCTCCATTTTAATTAAATAATCTTATCTTATTTAATTAAAATATCTCTTTTAATTAAATAATCTTATCTTATTTAATTAAAATCTCTCTTTTAATTAAATAAAATAATCTTATTTAATTAAAATAAAATCCATCTTTTAATTAAATAAATAAAATCCCCACTTAAATCTCTCTTTGTGATGAAAAAGGAAATAAATCAAGTAAAAATTAAATAAAACTCCTTTTTCTCCACACATATTCCTAAGTGGTGGGATTTTCCCTCTCACATTCCTTTTAGGGATTTATCCCACATTGCTCTTGAGGATGCATTCCTCTCCACACTTTCCTTTATAAGGAGCCCTTTGTTAGCTCTTTTTCTTGTATGAATCAATTAAAACAACAATAAGTGCTTGACCCTCTATTCCCAATGCAGATTCATACATGAATAAGGCTAATTAACAAGGATGAATCTCCTTCTACACTTTGGGCTCCACATACCCAGGTGGGTGTACCTGATTACAAACTCACTGAATGACAGAGAATCTCATGATGGATTAAGGATTTACAATCCTTCTTCTTTTTATGCCAAATGGCCTAGGAAGGTTAACCTATTGATTCACTCTTCAACAAATCACTAAGATGAATTGTATCCTTTGAATACATTCAGCCACACATATATGTTCTTGATATCAGAAAGTAAAGATTTTAATATTTGAGTTGATGATAACAACCACCTATTAGCATATTGACCAGTGCCTAATCATGGGTAATAGTGTCATAATAGAGCATACACATATTAAAATAATTAATAGAAACACAAACGAATCTTAGATGGAGTGACTTACAAACTATCCTCTCACTCTTACACCAATGTATCAAATCCTTGCATAAATTCTAATCCTTTGCAATCATCTGTAAGATTTAAACTCTCCTTGAAAGTAACTCACAAACAAGAACATAACTATCTTATAACCAGTACACTCAAAATGCCTTACAAATTGAACATACAAGAATTAATGGTAAATGCAAGAAGACATCATTGACATGAAAATGGAGATTCTATTGTATTTTTATTAATATGAACTCAATAACAGTACATTTTGAAGACTCAAAACCAATAGTCAGACCAATGTAGTAATCTGCCTTGTAGTCTTATTTACCCTCCTTATTACAAAATTACAACTTGACATTTATAGGTAGCCACAGTCATCTTGGAATCCTTTCAGAAAATAAGGATGCAACAAGCTATGAATGATTGGGCTAAAGGACAAAGTACAGTTTCAAGAAGAGACAAAATTTTTGGTTGATGAGATAACAAAAATTTTCTATGAGCCATGTGATCATTTGTCGTGTGATCGCCTGAATGCTTGAAGTTGCTTCAAAGTAGTCAGGTCTTTTCCATCTGGATTTTGTTCTCTTGTTGGTGTAGAGGCCCCAATATCTAATTTATTCTGTTATCTTAACCTCCTTGGTGCTAGTTTTCCCCTTTACATTTGTCATCTCATGTTACTGGGGTGACTATTCCATACTTGCTAACCAATGTAGTGAACACTTCATCACTTGGCCAACTGAATCTAAGAAACTTCATCTTTTTGGCTGCTAAAATCTTCCCAGTCACTGCTAGCCTTCTCAACTTCTACCTCCCATGACTCAAAAAATGCCTTGGCTTTACTCAAAATATCTATGGTCAGCACAAACCATCCAGTATTTGCCAATGCAACAATGCTTTTTGTCCTGCTAGTCAGTGTTTCATTTAACTGTCTCAGCCATAGGGCTTCACTCTTTATGTTCCCATCTTCCTTGAACATATTGGGATACATATCATATCTATCCCTGGAAAATTATTCTCTCAAGACTGTGACTCTCTTTATGAGCATGCTCTTCTTGATGTCTAAATTAATCATCAATTTTAGACACTTATGGGTGCTCGTTAGGGTGATATCAATATTATTGTGTTCTTTTGAAAGGGAGTAAAATGACTTAACATGAGCTTCCTTCCCTTTCCATTTACCCATTATCAAGTCCCATTGTCCCTTTTCATTTTCATATCTGTTGGTGATACTTGCAATCTTTTTTCTCAATAGGTAGAGGTTAGGGAGGTTGATCTCACTGGCACACCTTTTGAGATTTGAAAATATCTAATCTGTGTGATTTTGCTTCACCAATTCTTCAGCTTCTTTGTAGGCCTAGGAATATTCTAAGTCCCTCTTACCCTCTTATTCTAATCTTGGTCTTTCATTGATTAGCATGTTTTTCTCAGCCTCCAATTTTGCTCTCTTGGCATCAATAGCTTCCTGAGTAGTAGGACTTAGAGGTGCAGGGGATGGGGGATATGTTGTAAACAGACTTGAGGAGGAAGGCTGATATGGGTCCTGAGCAATTAGCCTTTGGGGCACCAGTTGGGTCTTTTGCTTACCTTCCAACTCCGCTATTTTGTTATCCTTCATCAAGGATTTGACCTTCTCTTCATTATAAGCCTTGAGTACAAGCTCATATTTCTCATTTAGACTAATATAGGCCTCCTTTTCTTTCTCTGATACTTTCATGCTTAAAT
>MU224523.1:3085915-3105032 GCA_018584345.1 Thuja plicata | reverse complement strand
ACTGGCATGGCCGTCTCTTCATTTATCCCCAAAATATTGCACAGGGAACTGTACATTTTCCTGGCCTTGCCAATGAAAAGATCCACTTTGAAAGGTTTGGGGGTTCCTGGTCCTATTACAACCAAATTTCCTATTTTATTAGCATACCCCTTCACTACTTCACCTCTATAATAATTCCTTTGGTTATTTCATATTTCTTTGAAATATTTGAGGTCAATATCATCCATACTCTGAGAGGGGTCAGTCAACTTGGAAATCCTTCTGATTTCATCAGCTGATACAGTCAGTATTATATTTCCCCGGGTGTCTCTAACAACCATAGTCACCTTATCATAAGTGTTTTCTATTAGAATGAGAAAATCAGTGTCTATGAATACACTAGGTGCTATTAACTTTCCAACATCTAGTTCCCAAATATTAAAGTCTGGGGTGGGGGCCTTTCTCTGACTATAAGCTTCTCTAAATAGAGTAAGGGCATCTAAACTAGTAATAGCATCTCTTTCCCACCTTCACGAATCATACAACCCTTCCCCGATTTTGAAGAGGGGATGTTGTGGCACTGCCTTCTTAGCTTGTGTGGCATCCCCTGAGGACAATGGTAACTGCTGCAATAAATCTTCCCTAACGTTCCATTTCTGGTAATCGACCTGTCCCAAAATTTCAACTCTAGGGGCCATTGTAAGGGTTTTCTATCAATACTAGAACTAGATTCTGAAACAAGAGTTCTAAAACCTTCTCTGAACTGCAAACTCTATCTCAATTTGAATGGTAGTGAATCAGTGAGCTTACCCATTCTGCACAGAGGTTGCGTGAAGCTGGTTTTCTTCGCAATTCCATCTTTGCTCAAATGGTTTTGGTGAATGATTTAGACTGCAGTCAAATTAATGAATTTACAGCCTCAATCAAATTAGTCTTTTGAATTGAATTCGACTAGAGTTATCACATGTTCTATATTTAATTCACCAGCTTCAATTTCGCGGCTTAATGGCTCTCTGCAACTTGTTTTATCAACTTTGAATTTGAACCGTCGATTCTGGGCATCATCCTTCACATCTGATGGATATCTTATTTTCCCAGGAACCACTATCGACTGAGGACATGTGTCGCTTCCACTTATTCGCTTATACATTAGATGTCGAGCATCTTATAGATTAGCAGATAAGTGAGCCGTTAGATATGAAGAAACTAAACTAAACTTTAAGCCTTCGCCAAATTTGAATGCCTGGGTCCACCAACTGCAAGATGTCATCACCGCTTATTCGCTTATTCATCAGATGTTGAGAATCTTGGATATAAGCAAATAAGTTGACCATCAGATCTTTCTGGGTTTTAACACCTTTCATACTCATCTGCAATTGGACCCACATACTTCCCTGGATAGGTGTCATCACCACTTCTTCGCTTATATGTTAGATGTCATGCACTTTTCCTTTAAGCGAATAAGCGGTCCGTTTGATCTTTTCAAACTTGTGCACTATTTAATAGAACACCTTTTCAATAGGTCAGCCCCACCAAGGACACGTGTCACCTCTGCTTATTCTCTTATATGTTAGATGTCGAGCATCTTAGATATAAGCGAATAAGCGCGCCATCCGATCTTTTCTGAGTTTCATGATACATAAGGGGATGATGTAAAAGGGACCTACATAGCGGGACTTAGGAATTATTAAAGCGGTTAGGATGTTACAATCTTTGGTAAAAGGAAACCCATTCAACACAAACACATGACTTAATATGACTTAAGTGACCGAAAAAGTAACACAAAAATAGAACCGGCCGAGGCACTTAGGGTTTTTAGTCACTTTTGACCATTTTAAATTAGGTTGAGGGTTTGAGCACACTTTGCAGAGGCATAAAAACAATTTGAATACCAATTTCAAAGCCCTTGACACTACTAATGACTGGAGACCCTATGAAAATTACAAGGCACAATATGGACAAGAAATAGCACCAACACCCTCTCCTTCTCATTTAGAGATATAGAGTTTTTATGTTATTGTTATGTTGCAGGTTTGGAGAGAAATTTTGGAGGAGAGTTTGAGCATTTGAACTTGAACCATGCAACTTCTCTTCTTCTTGTCTTCTTCTCATGCATCCATGGAAATCCATTTAGATCAGATTCATATTAGTTTAGCTTGCATATTTCCTTTCATAGATTAAGCTTGCATATTTCGTTTCATAGAGTAAGCTTGCATATTTCCTTTCATAGATTAGTTTGCTTTCATGCATTGTTATCATATAGAATAGTTTTCATTTCCATTTGCAATGCATATTTGATGATCATGGAGACTAGAATTCTTGGTCTTCCTCTTTGAATCTCTCATTTCATGGTGTACTTGCATGGGCATAACTAGATCTAAATTGAGGGCCTTCATTACAAACCCTTGCACTCCATGAATAGGGAGCTATGAGTCACCATTTGAAACCTAATTCTTGAGAAATCTTGAATACAATGACTCATAGAAGAATGTCAACTTTTTAGTACACATTTTTGGCGCCCACCGTGGGGCAAAAAATTAGTTTCAGCCTCATTTCGTATTTCTTTTAATTAATCTATTTTTCATACGTACGACTCTGAAGTGCAGTTTTGAATGAAATTTCTCACTTACCCATGCAAATTTTTGCAATACTTCACGCGATTCAGGGTATTTAGTCACGCGACTGCTGGTATATCCTTGCACGAACTTTGACACCAATGAGGAATTTTTATTTTCTATTTTTTTGTTAGCTGTCTATAGACTCGCATGAACTTTCTAGTTCCTTGCGGTCTTTTGGCATTTCTTCGCGTGGCCTGTATAGAATCTTCGCATGGCCTACAGAGAATCTTTGTGTGGAATCTTTCAGCATTTATTCGCGTGGCCTGTAGGGAATCTTCACGTGGCCCATAGAGAATCTTTGCGTGGACTTTGACAACAGAGAGTTTAAAATTTCTAGATTTATCATGCTATTTTCTAACCACTAATGTTTATTGTTTGTTGTTTGCTGTGTTTTTCTAATTTTTATTTTTGAAACAGCTTAACATGTGGTTTGCAGGATGTTGAAAAGAAGACTCAAATAAAGACTACTAACAAATCGTCTTGTAGGTTGCCTTGATCGATAGCATGCTAGAATTTGTACTTACATTTTATTTTGTTTTGTTAAAATAGGAACGCACATGCAAGACTTCTAAAATGAACTTATATTTTGGTATTTTATGAATGGAAATGATGTTAGGAAACTATGCTCTCACCCTTTTATGGGATTATCTAAAATCCAGAAGCATTTTTTTCATTTTCTTATGTGTTTGAAGTGTCATTTATATTGTAATCCTAAGAATTATATGAACGTATCCTCTCCCCTTGCCTTTGTGGATCTTGGGTGTAAGAGAAACTCATATAATTCTTTTAGCGTGGCTACCTCCCAAGTTCTTTAATGGAGCCAGTGAAAGTGGATTTCCCAACTAGTAACAGGCTAAAGCCAAGCACTTCCAAACTGGTATATAAAAATTTTCATTGTGATTAATCTCATAGTGAACAGGTGTTGAATGTGTTATACCGGGAAGAAGATCTCCCTTAGTACCCTTGTGGTGCATTAAAACCTACAAAACATAACTTTTGTAGGCTGGGAGGCCTCCATAACGGAGCTAATCTACCACAAGTATAACCACCTGAATGGATGCCTTGACTACAAACTTTGTTTTAGTGACCAAAAAACCTCTATCTATTGATGCAGAAGGTCAGAGACTGACTAAGATGTCCCACATTTTTACAGCTCGTAGTAGAGACAACGGTCCCCCTTGGGAAGTTATTACCCTTGGGATTTGAAGTTTGGTGTGCCTGAGAAGTGAGTGCACTGTAAGGAGGAGCCTGTTCCTCCAAGCTTCTAAGTTGTCCACTATGAGTAAGCATGGCTAAACTTTGGTTCAAGTGGAAATTCAACAGATATTGCCCTAGCTTACCTAGGTTGTGGTGTGACTATTTCTTTTACAACAAACAATCTACTTGATGTGTCTTGCATGAGTGAAACATCAAAACGTACACCAAATATCAAAGCAAACATCAAAACAATCAACAAATCTGCATTCTTAAGTGTCAAACTATCAACTTGCTCAATTTTCTATCCTGTCATTTTCAATCTTCCTTGGTTGATCCAAATCAGATTAGCTCACTTACCCCATTGTTAGAAGCTTGTTTACACTTTGGATTCTTGCATTTTGACCTCTTGAACTACTAACCTTTGATTTCACAAGTGACCTTGTTTGGAGTTGGTGAGCTAGAAACCGTCCATGTTGAGAAGATAAACCTTTAGATCCTTTGGTAACACACTTGGAGAGTTTTGGTAATCTCTTGTCCATTCACTTTCATAAAAATTCAATTTTAATCAATATAACTTGGGTAAATCATCCTCCTGATCCATATGTGTTAGGGTATTCACCCATTCAGTGGGAACCTCTGTGGCAGTGTTGGTTTACATCTCTTGCAAAATTCTATCTTATCACCTCTCTTTTGGACAAGTGAATACCTTTACTATCTTGGTTTGGTACCAACGTTTCTTAGGGTCATCCTATCACCTAGTACCTTTTCTTTCATTCCAGTTACAAAAAGATATCAAGTAGATCAAGGAAAGAAACCTCAAGTAGTCTTTAACTAATTACCCTTAGTCAAAACTCACCAAAAATGTAAGGGAAAAGAACCCGTATTTGATCAATCACCTAGGAACAATTTAGAAGTTTGGTTTGATTCCAAGAGTCACCTTAGTGAGTTGGGTACACCCTTAGCATCTTCTCACTCAGATATTGATATAAGTTACACAATGACTCGACGAGAGAGGGAAGACATGGATAAACATCTTGATGACATATTTGCAAAACATAGAGATACTATTTCATTTGGTGGTTCCTCTCATGAAAGTCGACCAACTTCACCCCTTATCTCAACTAGATATTTAGATGCACACCAAAGGGCTGAGAGAAGTAAGAGGAAAGCCTATCAAGATGAGCAATCACAACATGAAAACCAAGATGATGAACCTTATGACACTCATGTAAATGCAACATACACCAATAATTTGTTTCGACATTCAAGACCAAGTTCACCACTCAAAACATATTCAAGATACACGAGTGAAAAACTTAAGAGACTTGAGAATCAAAGAAAGCCTTCCTATATAAACAAGCTGCAAAGGAAGAACAATTTAGACTCCTAGAGTTGGAGAGACAAACCTTATTGGAAATAGAAAAGAAATCCTTCCAGGAGGAGCAAGATAGACTCTTGGCTCAACAACTTAATGACCAATTTAATAACATGCATGTCAGTGGTGGAAATAACTCTCCTCCATCCACTCCTCCTAAGACTCCATGAAGTGGAAGACATTCAAGGATGCCATCATGATCTCCTATCCCTAGAGGAAAAAGGGATTCAAGACACGATCATTATAGGAGATGAACACCTAGGAACTCAAAACAACCTTCACAACATGCTCATCATGGTTCACAATATGGGGGTAGTAGCTTGAGTTTTGACCTTAGCTCCCAAGACTTCATGAAAATGCAACAAGAACCACTCTTCCAGTAGTATGTGGAGAAATATTTAGAGAAAAACAAAGACAAGTTCCTAGAGAGTTTAATCAACAAGGGAGCTAGAGTCCCCTACAACTTTGATGTGGACATGAAGGTTAAGAAGCAAGGTCCATCTCAAGAAGAATATATTAAACAACTTAAGAGCATGATGGAAAAGATGTTAGCACCCAAGAATTCATTCTCACTTGATTCAATTTTTCCTAATCCTTTTGACAAAGGTGTTAACACAAAAGACTTTCCTACAAAGGTTGAGATCCCTCAATATGACAAGTATGATGGGAATGGAGATCCACATGATCACATGTGCCAATCTTATACCACAAGTTTTGAGTCCATCAAGATGACTCGTACCTCATGAGATCATTCCCAAGGAGTCTTAAGGGCCAAGCGATGGAATGGTTCACCAACATAACTCCTCCAATTAAGACTTTCGAAGAGCTTGTCCACAAATTTTTTCAACACTTTGCATACAAATTTTCAAGATCTATCACCATGTTGGACTTATGCAACTCAAAGAAAAATCAAGGGGAATCCTTTGTTACTTTCTTGCAAAGGTGCAGACAACAATGCTCTTGCTACCCTAGGACCATTCCTGAAAATGAGAAGATTGACATCCTTGTTAGCAACTTGGTTCCCAAAATGCGGTATGAAGTTAAGAAGATGGTTTTTGATTCCTTTGACACCATGGTTGAAACCGCATGTAGGATTGAGGATGTTTTGAAAGAACAAGGAATTTTTACCAAATATGGAAACAACAACAACAATGGTCAAAATAAAAACAACCCTAACAAGGATAAAGGAAAGAACTCACATTGGAATAGGAACAAACAAGTGGTCAATGATGGATTTGTCGACTCCTCCCAACCCAAAGATCAAACTGTAGTGCACTTGTCTAGTATTGTTCAAGCCATGAAACTCAATGCATCTAACCAACAAGAGAACAAGCCAAGATACCAAGATAGGCCTAAGAAATAGAGATGGGAGTTTTAAAAACTTGGTGATTCATATGAGGATGTCTTGAAAACACTCATTTCCAACAACCTTGTACATTCTCAAGATCCTGTGAAGCATTATATACCTGATGTTAAGCCACATTGGTGGGATGAGAAAACCTTTTGCAAGTTTCACAATGGTATTGCACATGACATTGAAAACTGCTAGAAACTCAAGCATATTATTCAAGATCTCATTGAGAATGTCAAACTTAAGATAGATGGATTGAACACCAACGCCGATCATAAGGCATTCAAAGAACCATTTCCCAAGTATGAAAAGGGGGAAACCTCTAAATCTAAGAATGGCAAGGTTGTGGTCAATTACACTTACACAAATGCGAAGAATGTTATCAACATGCTTGAAGTTGTAGAAGAAAATCTCAACATGATGAGGGGTAAAGATCCCTATGGTTATGATCTAGACATGGACTCTCCTCCTCTCTTTGATGAAGAACCCGTCATGGTGCTAAGGGGTCCTAACTCTAGAGTGTCATCACAAGCCCTCAATTATGTCACACAAAGTCAAGGTCCCATTTTCATTAGAGGACCCAATTCAAGTCAACCCAGTAAACCTAAGCAAGTGGCATCCAAGAATGTCACCTTAAAACTAGCAGTCGATCCTAAGTCAAGTTATAATCTTTTCGATCAGTTGTAGAGAACCCCAGCTCAGATTTCAATCTTTAAGCTCTTAGAATTGTCCCTGAGACATAAGCAAGTCCTTGAGGATGCTTTGTGTGTGGAAAATGTCCCCAACAACTTAGACGTTGATCAATCATAGAACATGGTTAACCATATTGCTAGCCCTCATTACCTTACTTTTTTGGAGGATGATGATAAAGCTTTGAGCCACCCACACAATCTTGCTCTTCATATTGAGGTCATGATCCACAAAACTCGTGTTAGGTGCGTGTTGATAGATGGGGGTGATGGGCTTAATATTTGTTCCTTTAGTTTTTTGAAAGAGTTGGGTTATTCTAAAAAAGTCATAGATACCAGGAAAAGGATCACCATCAAAGCCTATGATGAGGCAGAAAGAAGTTCCAAGGGGTTGCCTATCCTTCCTGTTAGGATTGACCCTATGGAAAAGGATATTTTATTTCAAATAGTTGATGCTAGCCCCCTTGCATATAATATTTTGCTCAGTATACCGTGGATTCATGGTATGCAAGAAGTGTCATCTACCTATCATCAGTGTGTTAAGTTCCCTTACAATGGAATAGAGATTTGTATACCTAGGGATAACACTTTATCTGTTAACTCCATTTCAGCAGGAGCTCATGTTCCCCTCAATAGAGAAGCAGAAGACTTCGATGCAACCTTAGCTGAATGTAAAGACAAGCTCAAGTCAGTAGATCTTGGAATGGGGGGTATCAACTCAACTCCCTCACAACATTACCAATTTCACCTAGGTCTCACGACAAGCCTTCACAAGAAAAGAGACCTTACTCTTCAACTATGACTTTATTTGGCACATTTTTTGATTCCTCAGTGCCTATCCAAGATGGGAAAGAAGAAACATTTGTTAGAGAATGGATTTATAGAGAAGAGAAATACATGCACAATGATAACTTCTCTCCCTCTCCTAAGGCTTATGGATGAAGGTGTACTTTTTTCAAATAGATGGGCTATCCTAGACATGGCCCTCTTAATCACAGATTAGATGCTAGAGCCAAACCTCTTGATCATGATATTTTTGGATGCAAGTCTAAGAAGCCGGTTGGCCTAGGATTTGTAAATCGCAATAATCACACTACTCCTATCCTTGATAGGTCGGATAGTGAAGATGAACCAGAATATGTACCTAATTTGAAAAATTAGAAAGACATGTGTGAAGATTGGGTCCCTTCCACTAATCTCCTTTGGGGAGATTCAAATATTCTGGTCACTCATGCGTCAGTTACAACTTTAGAAAAAGATTAATCGAACGTAGAAGATAGTTTCATAGAAAGTTAATGAAATAATCTTGTTTGTTTAATGGAAAGAGAAGGTGTTACCCTTGATGACCCTAGAAATTCTACATAAAGATGTCCCAAACCTTCATGGTGTAAACATCCTAGTCATAGTTTAGACACAAGTTCATATGAGTATGAATAGGACTCCTTCTCAGAGCCTTCCACAGTTGACATGGATATTGATGTCATCCACACTTATAGTTCTCAACCCGGGGTAGCCGACGAGTTACGTGTAGGATTAGAGGATTTAAACCCACGTGTTTCCTTAGTGGATGATTATTCACTTGTTAGGATGAATCCCGATTTGGGTAGCTTAGAAGGATACTTGATGGACTCTGACTCTTCGGTCACCGGTGATAATATCATTCACATTTATAACCTTGAACCAGTCGTTGACTTACCTCTTGTTCATCTTGAACTCATTGATTGGTCCCAATGCTATCAAGAACCTGAGATCTTAACATTTCAAAATGATTATGAGATACCCTGTTACCTAAATGTCATCAAACCCGTAGTCTCTTCCATCAGTGAACCAACTACCAGCATGACAGAGCCAGACATCAAGTACCTTAGTCACAAAATAAAAAGAAAATAAAATCAAAAGAATAGGAGTTCTAATGGCGCAAACCACTGTGTGGCGGTGTCAGAACCAAAAAAAAGTAAAAATAAATGACGTATCCAAGGGTGAAAACCTCTCTAAGGCGCCTAAGGATGAGGTACTTGATCATCTCCCTAGCTACTTTCAAGAAAGATCTTCAGTGCTTATTGAACCCACATAGGTAGTCAATTTGGGTGCAGATGAGGCTCCATAGGTAGTACTAATGACATGTAACTGATTGAATGTTTGAAGATGTTAAGTTGATAATCATGCAAGGCATTAAATCAGTTAATGTATTGTATTGTCATTGATGTCAACTTAATGTAATCTGTATGGTCATGGAAATACCGCCAAAGACTTCAAAGAACTCATGAATCAAGGCTATGCTAATCAGTAATGCATACAAGTCAAGTATTCACTAAGTGACAAAAAACACCGACGGAGTGCACCCGACGGACAGAGTAAAAGAACAAAGTCACAGTGATACCCGATGAGCATATGCACAACATTACCGATGAGAAAATTTATGGCGTTGCCCAACGGATGGAGATCACAAAGCTAACTAGAGTCTCACCAATGAAACAGTAAGTTGTCACCAATGACAAACTACAGTGGTGACCGACAGAATAGAGAGTTCAGAAAATGACAAAATATCTAGCTGGGAGAGCTAAATATAGACTTAACTAGTTGTCTACTTTGTTTTATTCGACCGGAGATAAGTGATTGATTTAAAGATGATTTATATAGCTGGCAAGAAGATGTCTGAGACAAATCAGGAGTTATACTTTAAATCTAATTGGCTGGATTGTTTATCAGGCAAAGAATCAAGAACCAAGAAACAATTAATATTATGTCTATATAAGAGACAAGATTAATTCATTTTCGAAGGGGATTAAGGGGAGTAAAGAAAATAGAGGATGTTTAAGAGAAAATGATGAAGAACATATTCATGTAGTGTTGATAAATCAAGCTGAAGGAAGAGCTAAGGAATTCTGCAGACACTGACAAACAGTGAGCACAACATCATAGAGCAAAAAGTATGGAGCACAAAGGATTGAATTGATACATTGGTCAGAGAGGTAATGTACTTAAATAGATCTGAAAATATGCAATTCTAGTTGCAATATGAACAGGTCATAGTGTTTCAGTTTAACTATTGAAGCATCAATTCTCTTAACCGATCAGGACTTAACAGTCTTCTATATATTGAGGTACATCTCAAGGAGTGCCAGAAAGGTTGATTCATGAAAGTAGCATTGGATATGCCCGATGCCTATTGAAAGTCCAAAAAGGAGGCTGAGTCAAGAATGGCAGCATTAGATGCTCGATACTAAGTGACAACCTATATCTATAAAATCCTCTAACAAGGTCGCACTTAATAGTGTGTTTGTAACCTTTAACAGGGTTGGCCCCTAACAGGGCTCACTTCAGAAGAGTGAAAATTTGGGGTACCGGTCCCAGTGGTTTTTCCCCTAACAAGGTTTCCACATTAAAAATCCATGTGTTATGTGTTTATAAGTCATTACTTTATTGTTTTGCATTTTACATTATTTTGGATAATTGGTATACTCTACTTATTTACTGAGTTTCGGTAAATAGTTATACTACTTATCGGTAATCAATAAAGAATAAGGATTGACAAAGAAAACTGACAGATAGTTAATCCTTATTAGTATTTCATGGCATGCATTTTGTAGGGACATAATATGAGATTTATTGATTAGTGGTTAAGTTTGAAGGATAAATTTGAGGCCACTGATTCACNCCCCCCCCCCCCTCCCTCTCAATTATTACTAACAATTGGTATCAGAGCTTGTGTGCTTAGAAGGAAGGTTTCAAGACCTAAGTCAAATATCACAAGATGAACAGACGAGATGTGCCCAAGTTGAACAAAGATAATTTTGCTTCATGGTAGAGCAGAATAAGACTCCACTTATTAGGTATTGGTAATGATGTTACTCAATACTTAAAAATTGAATGTGTTACCCACAGGAGCACCAATAGTTGAACAAATGAGAGAGAAGCATGAGCATAACAGCATGATGATAGAACTTTCTTCCTCACTCTCCGATGTTGAATTTGAAGATGTCAAAGACTGCAAAACTGCAAAGCAAATGTGGGAAAATTGAAGCTTGTACATGGTGGTGACAAAAATGTTTTGAGAGCCAAGGAAGAAAGCCTTAGAGGAAAGTTTGATGATCTCAAAATGAAAGAAGGTGAAAACATCACTCAGTAAAACACAAGAATCAAAGAGGTAGTCAATGCTATCCAAGGAGTTGGAGGTGTACTAGAAGAAGATATAGTGGTAAGTAAAATTCTAAGAACCTTGCTGCCTACTTATGCTATTAGAGTATATGTGATTCAACAAATGAGAGCGTAAAAAATAGCAATGTTACTCTAGATAGTTTGATTGGAAGACTGATTTCATTTGAGATGAATAAATTTGATAATAGTGTCTTACCAAATATAGAGTCTGCATTCAAAACTTCTATGAGAATAAGTAAATCAAGTAATAAAAACACTATGAGAAACGATAGTGATAGTGAAAGTGAAGAATATGATCTTGATGAAATTGAAGCACTTATGGATAGAAGAATGCAGAGAGGAAAAGGTAAATTACCACTTGTTTTTTTTAATTGCAAAGAGATTGAACACTTTGCTGCAAGATGTACTAACAGAAGAAAAGATGACAGAAGTAATGACAGATCATTTGAAAAGAAGTTTGACAGAGGTGATTACAGAAGCTACCGACAATCAGAAAGAAGAGATACCCAAGACTATAAGGACAAAGGAAAGAAGGCCAGTTATCTAGAAAAATGCAAAGATGATGACACTAACACCGAATCTGATGAAGACATCGAGATGGTGTTTGTAGCAGTGAAAGATGATTCAGATGATGATGAAGAAAGGTATGTAGAAACAACTCTCATATCTAAAGTTAGCAAAAATTATGTTTGGATCATAGATAGTGGCTACACTCACCATATGACCAGTGATAAACAAAATTTTGAGACTTTGGAATACTATAAAGGTGGTTCAGTAAGAATGGGTAATGACACACCTTGTCCAGTTGAAGGTAGAGGAACAATAATGTTGAATAACCAGATAAAATGTGAAAATTCTTATTGGGTAAATGGAATAATTATAATCTATTAATTGTTTCTCAGTTGAATAATTTAGGTCACAAAGTAGCATTTGAAAATAAGAAGGAAAATATCTTCAATAAATTAGGAAATCTGATTGGTACCGGTGAGCAGACAAAAGGTAAGTTATTCTATATGAATGATACTGAGACCACTTATTTGATTGCTACAAACAAAGACATATGGTTGTGGCACAAAAGATTGTGTCATGTGAATTTCTACAACATGATAAAGATTAGCAAAAAGAGAAATGTAAGAGGCTTACCAACGATGACCAAGCCCAAAAATATCATGTGTAAGAATTTTCAAAAAGGTAAAATGACAGTCTAGTTCTAAAAGCAAAACCCATACATCTGATGCAATTCTAGAATTAGTCCATATTGATTTATGTGGACCCATGAGGACAAAGAGTTATTACAGAGATAGATATTTTATTCTCTTTGTTGATGATTAATCTAGAATGATGACAGTCATGTTTCTAAAAGATAAATCAGAAGCATTTAAGATGTTTAAATGACACAAAGCAATGGTTGAGAAGCAAAGTGGTAAGGATTTAAAATGCTTAAGATTAGATAGAGGAGGGGAATTTATTTCAGATGAATTCACTAACTTTTGTAATGAGCATGGAATCAAAAGACAGGTCTCTGCACCAAGAACACCACAGCAAAATGGAATTGCTGAAAGAAGGAACATATCCATAGTTGACTGTACAAGGAAACTGATGATAGAAAAAGGCATCACCCAAATATTCTGGAGGGAAGATATCAGTACTGTTGTTTACACATTGAATAGAGTACAATTGAAGAAAGACACCAAAAATACACCTTATGAGCTATGGTATGGATACACACCCAATGTAAGTTATTTCAAAAAATTTGGCAGTAAATGTTATATCTTAAAAGATGATAGAAATGGAAAACTTGACTCCAAGAGTGATGAAGGAATATTTCTAGGGTATTCTACCAAGAGTGAGGCTTATAAATTACTAAACAAAGCCTCTAACAAAATTGTTGAAAGTGCAAATGTAAAGATAGATTAATTTGCAGAGAAGAATGAAAAGGAAAGCACTAAAGAACCAGAGGACTATAATAGATTCACTTACAATGATGAACCTGACACTCTACCCGACCAACAGTGCGTAATTCCAGAGGAACAGAATGTTGTAACCGACAATCAAGCTGCTAATACTGATAGTCAGGGTAATGATCATGTTGGAAAGTTGACTATACTAGTGTATATGAATCTATTTAAGTGTTTTCATTATGGAAAAAAATTCATATGAATTTTTGGAGTTAGCACACATTATCTGAAGATCAGAAATTGGCTAAGTATAGAATACTGGACAGTTAGCAGAGTACCAGAAGAACAGAGCATCAGTGCACGTGCATACGAATGAGTTAGGTAATGTTCCTTTGAATATAAGCTTGTAAGTATGTATTCATGCTAAGTCTAAGAGAGCATGATCAGATCTGCAAGTATGAAGAAGTTATAGAAAGATGAAGTGACTGAGACAGTAAACGGCATAACAGGACAGAGCAAGGAACATACTGTTATAGTTTTGATTAGTGTGTGTTCATTTGTTATTCAAATACTATGTTCCTTGGAAGATAATCTTATGAGTATGTTTACATGCTAATTCTAAGAGATCATGATCAGATCTGCAAGTATGAAGAACATACAACCAGTTGAAGACGTACAACCAGTGAATGCCAGAACAGGCCAAAGATCATGGAAAGATCCGACAGAGATTGTTTTGGTATAGAAGTTGCACCTATCCTTAGGACTTGTGCCTTTGGATTAGTGATTTTTAGTGATATAATCATGTTTGGTTAAAGGCGCATGACTTGATTCATTCAGAGAAAGAATTTAGAGCTAATTTGGTGGAGCTGACTGTGTGAAGAGATGCGTTTGTTCGGTTTGAGTAAAATAGTTGTAACTGATGTTACGCTGACTTAATGAAGGGTTGCATGCTTATTTAATTAATCAAGATAGATGGTAAAAATTTTCCTAAAGCTGACATGTTTGTGTCTTTTGAGGAAGTACTTATAGAAGGTCATTTGTGATTGGAAAAGTTGTGAAAGCCAGAGATAGGAAAACCAGAGCAGAGTGTTAAAGCAGCAAAGCTATATCTATCATATGTTGATGATATAGATATTGAAGTAGAAGCTTTCAGAGTGTAGTTAATATTTTTATAGTGCTTTACAAGAGGTTAAAGCATTATCACACAAAAGGAACTGATCACACAAGCAGTGTCACAGTAGTAGTTCACCTTGCAGATACAATGTGTATCAAAGATCCAGAAGGTTGTAGCCTTTCACCATTTGAGAAGTGTGCTCTTGGATAGTGAGTCCACCACCCCTAATAGGGTTATTGTAAAAGACTCCTAACAGGGTCCAACCCTTAACAAGGTCTTTGTACTTCATGTATTGTAAAGACAACTCCTAACAGGGTTAAGGATCTTCTAATAAAGGATCATAAGAAACTAGTACAGAATATTTGTGGGTATTAATTCCCACCGGGGTTTTCACCTGAATTGGGTTTCCCCGTAATCATATTTGGTGTTATGATTTGTGTATTTTTATCTTACTTGCATTGATATTAAGTTGAGTACTTAAGCATTAAAGTTAAGATTCAAGATAAGAAGAAAAAGTATTAATAGATAGATCACTGATTCACCCCCCCCTCCCCTCTTAGTGATCCAAATCCTAATAATTGGTATCAGAGCTCTGGTCCTCAGCAAAAAATTTTAACCACTTGAGGAGATCATGGAAAAGATAGAAATGAAACACCTGAAAAAGAATCTTGAAGCAGCCCTTGAAGAACTTGACACATCTGAAAAAGAAAATGAAGATCTTAAACTAAAAGTTTATGGCATGCAAATACTTATCAAGAAAATAAAAAAAGAATTAAGGAATTGTTCTTCAAATGATTTGGGAGAAGTAGTCAAAAATTTGAATGAAGAAAATTCATCTCTGAAGGATCAGATTGAAGAATTAGATGAAAAGCTATGTAACAATCAAGATGCTTATGATGATCAAGTCAAAGTGAACAAGCAATTAGATGAAGAACTGAAACAAGAAAACATGGAAATCTTGGAGCTAAGAAACAACAAAGATAAGATGGAATCTGAATTGATTTCAGAAAAGAATCATATTGACAAGTTACACACAAGAAAGGATCTGATAGAATCTCAATTGTATGCTCAAAAGGTTAAAGGAGATACCAGCGGTATAGGATACAATGAAGCACAAATTCATATTGATGCCATGCAAGAAAGAATAAAAGCACCAAAGGACATCACAGACACTAAGGAGATTGGAAATCAGACTAAAGAAAATGTTGAACCACATAAGGATGAATGCAAGCTAGTTGACCATACTTGTTATGCTTGTAACAAGCATGGACATTTTGCAAGGAATTGTAAAGAGGTAAGACCCTTCAATGGTTACTTTTATTCATGCAATAAATTTGGTCATAGAGCTATGAATTGTAAAACAATTCAGAAGAATAAGAATCAGAATAATCAAAGAAATCAGAATCAGCAAAGACAAAGAAGTTATCCTCAGCAAAATGTTAGAAGCCCTCAGAACATTACATGTCTGATATGTAAATACAATGGACACATAGCCAAGCAGTGTAGCATGATGAATAATAACATCAGACCTCCTATCATTTGTCACTCATGTGGAAAAGCTGGACACATCTCTAAGCATTGAATATCTAGAGTGCAGAAATAGGAAAGCCCTAAAAAGTCAGAAGATTCATTATGGGATGAGGTAGGAGAAATCAAATTTGCGAAAGCTACAGAAGATACAAGAAAAATCTAGGTTGAAGTAAAGAAGGATAATGAAGAGAACAAGGTAGAAGATGCATCCTTAGTGGATGCATCTTCTACTTCTGAATAGTTGACCCTCATGGTCTTAGGGGGAGCTATTCTAGCTCTGAACCCTTGTGTGACTGGTATACTCACCATCTGAGTATACGCCTTGGATTACAATTGTTTGGTGACATTATGGTGCTGTATAGAAGAGAACACAATCTAAATTGTTATCTGGAACAAGAACAGAAGTTACAGTTGCTTCCTGTGTCTACACGGAAAGTATTAATGGCAGAAATATACTTTGCAATCACCAAGTCCTCACTTGCGGTCAGAATAAATGATTGGAGATCATAGACTCCCTAGCAGTTGTATTATTAATGCATTACAGTTGTTCTCAATAGTGAAGAAAGGAGATTGATAATTGTTATTTGTTAATCAAATTCATTCAAGTTTGAAATGAAGCCCAAGCATAGACACGTCGTTTCAGAAATTAGTTGAAAAATTACTTAGCAATTAAGTAAGAGGTTCGATAATAAAAGGAGCTCTTGCAGTCGATCAGAAAAGCATCACAATTAGATTCTTTAGTAGAGATTGATATCAAGAAACTATTTGAAACATCTTGGAAGAAATTAATCAGTATGCTTCAGCGCATAAATTTCATGAATCAGAATTGGTCAAAATCTTGTTGAGCAGTGTTCTATGTGAGAGTATCAGTATAGCTGTTGGAGATATTTTTTCTGGAGCCAACCTGATGTTATCCTTGGAAGCACACACTTATTATTGATCATCTAAGTGTGAATACAACAAAAGAGTGTTCACGTAAGAGAAGAATTGATTAAAGATATAATTTGAAATATCATGTGAAGAAGCAGATAAAACTATTATAACAGATCCACAGGATTCTGCGCCCATGACCAAGGACATGGAGGATACATTCATGGTTGATAATGTTGAATTATCAATGGTAGAAATGGATATTGATCTAGACAAGTTTGAAGAAACATTTGTGGAAAGTATTTATATCAGCAAGAAGATCTATTGATTTAAGATATCATAGAAAAGGAAGCAGAAAAAGAGAAGACTGAAGTGATGGAAAGTTCATCATCATTGTTGTCAAGTTTGACACCCATAACAGACTTAGACTCATGGGGAGTAAATAAGTAAGGGGGAGTATTTATCTTAAGGAGTCATGAAAAATAGATCAGATATTGCAGAAGAGAAGTATATGAAGAAGAGGCTCAGTGAATTGGTTAGCAAATTTACACTTGATCTTAGTTCACTCAAGGTTGGTCAAGCATCCTTGAAAGAGTTTGTAGCAAAAGGAAGAGAAGATAATATCAAAGGGGGAGTAAAGTAATTTATAGAATATGGAGTATGTCATATGATCAAGGTCCTATCACAGTCTTGGAGAATATGGAGAAGCTACAATATGCATTATGCGCCCATCTACAGATTATTGCATTTTGGGAGAAAGAGATCCAGAAGTTGTAGATTGCATATCTAGATGTCTATGCTGAGTAAGTACATAGAAGTGTTTTTGAGAACCTTTGTCATTAAATTCAAAGGGGGAGTAGAGTATGAAGAATATGGAGTCTGGTATATTATAAGAGGGAGATATAAGATAGAGAGTTTTTGTATAAGAGTACAGATAGTAACTTCACCATATTCCTTTGTTTCCATTAATGACAAAGGGGGAGATTGTTGGAAAGTTTACTATACTGGTGTATATGACTCTATTTAAGATTTTTCATTATGGAAAAAAAATCATATGAGGTTTTGGAGTCAGCACACATTATCAGAAGATCAGAAATTGGGTAAGTACAGAAGACTAGACAGTTCGCAGAGTACCAGAAGAACAGAGCATCAGTGCACATGCATACAACCGAGTTAGGGAATGTGCCTTTGAAGATAAGCTTGTAATTATGTATTCATGCTAATTCTAAGAGAGAATGATCATATCTTCAATTATGAATAATTTATAGCAAGATGAAGTGACTGAGACAGTAAAGGGAAGAACAGGATAGAACAAGGAACAGACTGTTATAGTTTTGATTAGTGTGTGTTAATTTGTTATTCAAATACTATTTGCCTTGGAAGATAATATTATGAGTATGTGTACATGCTAAGTCTAAGAGAGCATGATCAGATCTACAAGTATGAAGAAGATACAACCAATTGAAGAGGTACAGCCAGTGAGTGCTTGAACAGGACAGAGATCATGGAAAGAGCCGACAAAGATTGTTTTGGTACAGAAGTTGCACCTATCCTCAGGACTTGCACCTTTTTATTATTTATTTTTAGTGATCTAATCATGTTTGGTTAAAGGTGCATGACTTGATTCATCCAAAGCAAGAAGTTAGAGCTAATTTGGTGGAGAGGACTGTGTGAAGAGACGCGTCTGTTCGGTTTGAGTAAAACAGTTGTAACTGATGTTGAACCAACTTAATGAAGGGTTGCATGCTTAGTTAATTAATCAAGATAGGTGGTAAAAATTTTCCTAAATCTGACATGTTCATGTCTTTTGAGGAAGTACCTATAGAAGGTCATTTGTGATCAGAAATGTTTTGAAAGCCAGAGATAAGAAAAGTAGAGCAAAGTGTTAAAGCAGCAAAGCTATATCTGTCATATGTTGATGATATAGATAATGAAGTAGAAGATTTTAGAGTGTAGTTAAGATTTTTATAGTTCTTTACAAGAGGTTAAAGCATCAGCACATAAAAGTAACTAATCAGACAAGCAGTTTCACAGTAGCAGTTCACCTTGTAGATACAGTGTGTATCAAAGATCCAGAAGGTTGTAGCCTTTACCATTTGAGCAGTGAGTCCTTGGACAGTGATTCCACCACCCCTAACAAGGTTATTGTAAAAGACTCCTAATAGGGTCTGACCCTTAACAAGGTCATTGTACTTCATGTATTGTAAAGAAAACTCCTAACAGGGTTAAGGATCTTCTAATAAAGGATCATAAGAAACTAGTACAGAATATTTGTGGGTACTAATTCCCACTGGGGTTTTCACCTGCATTGGGTTTCCCCGTAATCATATTTGGTGTT
>MU224523.1:3052719-3081427 GCA_018584345.1 Thuja plicata | reverse complement strand
TGCATTCACTTGTGCATGGGGTACCTATTGTTGGAACGTTATGCCTTTTGGATTAAAAAATGCAGGAGCCACCTATCAACGAGCTATGACAACTATTTTTCATGACATGATGCATAAAAACATGGAATATTATGTGGATGACACCTTGGCCAAGTCTAAGAAGAGAGACACACACTTAGATTATTTGGAATTTATTCTAGATCACATGGAACAATTTCAACTAAGGTTAAATCCTAAAAAGTGTACATTTCGAGTCACCTCTGGAAAACTACTCGGATTCATCATTTCAACAAGAGGAATAGAGGTAGACCCTAAAAAACTATAAGAAATCATAGATATGCCACCTCCTAGAAAAATTATTCAAATGAGGAGTCTTCAAGGATGTCTTCAATCTATAAGGAGATTTATTTCACAGTTGATAGATAGAGCTCAACCCTTCAACAAGAACTTACACAAAGGAGTCAAATGTGTTTGGAATGAGGATTGTCAAAAGAGCATAGATCAAATCAATAAATACTTGGCAAATCCCCTTATTTTAATGCCTCATATCCTAGGAAAACCACTTATTCTATACATTTCAGCGACAAAATCTTCCTTGGGAGAATTACTAGCTCAACTTTATGAACATGGGAAAGAAAGATCAATATACTACATTAGCCGCACTCTTGTTTCATACGAGGTTAACTACACCGGCATTGATAAATCTTGCCTTGCAGTTGTGTTTGCTTCCCAAAAGTTTTGACATTACATGCTTGCGCACACTATGCACCTCATATTAAAAATAGATCCACTCAAGTATTTACTAGGTAAGGCTGCCCTCATAGGTAGACTTGCTAAATAGATGATGATCCTTTCAGAGTTTGACATAGATTACATTGAGTAAAAAGCAATCAAAGGACAATCCATAGTAGATCAATTGGTTGATTTCCCATTGCAAGATACTGCTCCTATTCAAGTTGACTTCCCAGATGAGCACCTCATGTATATGACTGAAAGAACATGGAAGATGTTCTTTGATGGACCCTTTTTGCAAAACGGTTCAGGAGCTGGTGTGTTGTTTTTTTCTCCTCATGGGTACATGATTCCTAAGTCTTACAATTTGTTATTCCCATGTACAAACAACATTGCTGAATATGAAGCTTTAACAAATCGACTTAAGATGGCCATAGAATGGAGAATCATAGAGTTACACATTTATGGGGATTCACAGCTGATAATCAACCAAGTTAATGATGAATATCAAACAAAAAATGAGAAACTGGTATCTTACAAGAAAATGGTTGATTCCTTGAAATGATACTTCACATTCATCACATTTCAGCAAATCTCTAGAGCAAAAAACAAAGTAGTTGATGCTATGGCTACACTTTCTTCACTTCTTCAGTTAGAGCAGCATGAATCCAGATTTGAATTCCTGGTGGAAGAGCTACATCACCCTATCTATAACTCCCAAGAAATCCATGTCATTTGTACCCTTGTTGGTTGTGATTCATCCCGTTATGGGGCCATTTACTCATACCTTTGTAATGGCATTATACCTAAAACCTTTAACTGATTTGAATGCATAAACCTTACCCAAAATGCCTCTCACCATTCCCTTATCTCTGGTGATTTGTATAGGAGGGGTCTAGATGGAACACTTCTTAGATGCTTAGAAAAGGAAGAATCCAACCAAGCGTTAGTTGACGTCCACGAGGGCATCTGTGGGGGACATTCTAATGTTCTTTCCATGGCCTGAAGGTTACTTAGGGTGGGGTACTATTGGCCTATGATGCAGATGGATGTAGTAGCTTTTGCAAAGTCATGTGAAAAGTGTCAAAAACATGGTAACCTGATACATGCTCCAGGCAGGGAGCTCATTCCTTCTATATCTCATTGGTCATTTCAGCGCTAGGCCTTTGATCTTGTTGTGCAGATTCATCCCAACTCATCAGGTGGACACAAGTTTATTATCACTGCTACTGATTACTTCACTAAATGGGTAGAAGTTGTCCCACTTTATGTTGCCTCGGGCAAGACAGTTTCTCTATTCATTTTGAACCATATCATCTGTTGATATGGAATGCCTTCTGAGATTATTACTGACAACGGAGGCCAGTTCAAAAATAAAGACCTTAAACAACTCTACAAGAAATTCAAGAATAAACAACATTGTTCCTCCATTTACTTCCCACAAGGAAATGGTTAAGCAGAGGCATCAAACAAAACCACTCTTAAAATCTTACATAGAATAGTCTGTAAGAATGGCAGAGATTGGCACTTACAAATAAATCTGACTTTGTGGGCCTATAGAATGAGTATCCATACTCCTACTGGGGCTACCCCTTTTGCCCTTGCATATGGCACTGAAGCAATGTTACCTTTGGAGGTTGAGATTCCTTCACTTAGAGTTTCCCTCAAAGGTCTAGTTACAGATGAAGACTACTGTGCCATGAGACTTAAAGAGTTAGAACTTCTAGATAAGAAACGTCAAGCATCATTTGACCATATGAGGGTTTACCAAAAGCGCATGTCCAAATCCTTCAACAAAAAGGTTCACCCTAGAGAATTCCAAGTGGGATATCTTGTCCTACGTGAAAATCCTAAGAATCAACATCATAGAGATCAAAAGGGCAAATTTGAACCTAATTGGCTTGGACCTTACATCATTAGAGAAACTTTTGGGTCAGGTTCTTATTTACTATCTACAGTAGAGGGAGAGTAGCTCCCTGATCCTATCAATGTCTTGCACCTGAAGAAGTTCAATCCCTGATGCCCATTATGGCTGGGGGCATCCTTTGTACATAATTATTGATCCTAAAAAAATCCAAAAAAATGATATATTGTCAAAAAATTCTAAATATCGGAAAATATCCTAAAAAAATGATCATCTTAGTGAAAACCTAGCAATAGGAACTTTGATGTATCTCTCAAAAAAATTATATATTCCAAAAATACAAAAAAAAAATTTATAAAATTCAAAAAAATAGAAAAAGTGCCTTGGTTAAAACCTGGAAACAGGTGCCTTGGTAGCAAAAAATTGAAATCCAAGTGGTGAAAACCTAGAAATGGGCACTACTTGAGGCGTTTAAACCCCTATTTCTTAGCGTGTTTCCTTGACACTTAGCCTTTCTCCATCATGCATTGTCCTTGTTGCCTCAATCTAGAATTGGTCTTTGTCTTTGCCTAGGGGGCATAATTGTGTTAGCTTTGGTCTCTTGGATGTGTTAGTCTTTAGGACATCTCACAAATGGTATTTTTCAACACCATCCCAACTGTATTTTTCAATACAACCCCTAACATTGAGTGTTTTTCAACACTTATCGGTTTGGTCTTACCTAGTTTTGTCATGTGATCTTACCTACTTGCAAGCATTTGATCCTTATCCTCGAAACTCAATATCAGTTAACACACTTAAATTTTTAAATGCAACATTTAATGCTTGATCTATGTCATGATCTTTTCTTTGTGTGCTAACTCTTATTGATTTTTGTCGGGTGTCCTTGTCTAATAAGTCTCTCCGGGATGCATAGCTAGACGACTTAGGGCATGTGGTATGTTTTTATTTTCTTTCTACTTGTGGGTGTGGTCTTGAAACTCTTGAGAGTCTCTTGTTGTTCCCTTGAAACACATAGGATATTTGAGGCATCATCCTTGACTATTTTTTGCACAATCGTTCTTCTGGTCATCCCGGCATCTATGCCTTGATGTGAGCGTGGTTTTGCTACATTAAATTGGGTAAGATAACATCAAAGTCATCTTGACCTTTATGTCTTTAATGCTTATGTTAGAATATTTCCACATTCCAATCTGATATCAATCACATTCATATCTTCATAGTTGCACTTGTGACTAGTAATGATTGTGTGATTTTTCGATGTCCGTTAATAATGGCCCAATGATGAAAATAAGTTCCTTAACATTCTCTAATGAATGATGAACAAAAAATCCTATGTTACAGTTGCTCTATTGCAAGTACACCTTTGCATTTTCATGTAGCTTGCATTGTTAGACTTCATGTTAATTTGCATTTTTTAGGCTTCATTATGAGTTTGAGAGGGTTTTTCCTTCATCTTTCTTTTGGACTTTTAATCAACTATGGTCATGTTTTGATCTTCATTTCCTTATCTTCTTTCGTGATCTCAATCAAAATTTTCTATCTTAAATAGTTGATTGATTTTGGGGCATTCTCTTTCTTAAGGAAAATTCTCTTTCTTAAGGCAAATTCTCTTTCTTCTCTCCATTTCTTTCCACCTCTTCCAAACTTCTATCTTCCATTCGCTTTCACCCCACTTCTTTTCTTTTAATTTAACCTTGGGGCATAATCTTTCATGATTGATGATCTACCTTGGTTATGTGATCCTTATATCTTTCATCTTACATCAAGAACCTTATCTTTAGTTTGATTTGATCAAATTTATCAATTTGTTGTTTCTCCTCTATCTCATTTTGATTTCGATCACGAGAGGGCAGTACCTATCAAACTTCAATCCTCGATTCAGCTTTATCAATCCTATCAATTGCTCTGCTTGGGGAAACCTTGCTTGAGATTCTTATCTTGGACATGTCAATTACCTATTTATAGGGGTGTTGACCTTGTCTTTTTCAATCAGCTTATCTTTGTCCTGATGTGTTCCCGTCCGTCGATCACACGTCTGGGTTGTTTTGTGATCCCAAATCGATCTCACACTTGAATTGCATTCTTCGACTACATGTGTTCCCATAAAGATCGCACATTAGTCAAAGAGGGGCAAATGTATGCACCCTAAAATGGTCGCCTAGACTATGGGCCCCCATTCTTCAATTTATCAAATGATAGAATCAATTTATCAAATTCCTGAATCAATGCTTTACAACATTTTCAATTCAAATCAATTTCCTTGATCAAATCATAATTAATTCAATTATTTCAATATTTCCTAAGGTTTGATCATTTCATCAATAATCTTATTTAATTAAAAGAAAACACCCCTTTTTATTAAATAAAATAATCTTATTTAATTAAAATAAAATCTCTCTTTTAATTAAATAATCTTATCTTATTTAATTAAAATATCTCTTTTAATTAAATAATCTTATCTTATTTAATTAAAAGAAAATCTCTCGTTTAATTAAATAAAATAATCTTATTTAATTAAAAGAAAATCCCTCTTAATTAAATAAATAAAATCCCCACTTAAATTTCTCTTTGTGATGAAAAAAGGAAATAAATCAAATAAAAAATAAATAAAACTCCTTTTTCTCCACACATATTCCTAAGTGGTGGGCTTTTCCCTCTCACTTTCCTTTTAGGGATTTATCCAACATTGCTCTTGAGGATGCATTCCTCTCCACACTTTCCTTTATAAGGAGCCCTCTCCTTCTCATTTAGAGATATAGAGTTTTTATGTTATTGTTATGTTGTAGGTTTGGAGAGCAATTTTGGAGGAGAGTTTGAGCATTTGAGCTTGAACCATGCAACTTGTCTTCTTCTCATGCATCCATGACAATCCATTTAGATTAGATTCATATTAGGTTAGCTTGCATATTTCCTTTCATAGATTAGTTTGCTTTCATGCATTGTTATCATATAGAATAGTTTTCATTTCCATTTGCAATTAATATTTGATGATCATGGAGACTATCATTCTTGCTCTTCCTCTTTGAATCTCTCATTTCATGTGTACTTGCATGGGCATAACTAGGTCTAAACTGAGGGCCTCCATTACAAACCCTTGCACTCCATGAATAGGGAGCTATGAGTCACCATTTGAGACCTCATTCTTGAGAAATCTTGAATTCAATGACTCATAGAAGTGTGTCAACTTTTCAGCACACAATAGGCGGGTGGTAGGCTAGTCTGATATAATTTTGGCATTCAAATCAATAAAAATAACCATTTCTCCTGCATTCTCAAGGAACAATCAGTTTGTATGGATGGGTACATAAGAATTGGAATGAAAGGCTAATAGAATAAGGTACCCTTGTGAATTAGCTTTCTTTTACAATTGGTCTCATGCTCTAATCTTTTTTCCCTCGAAAGTTATCCTATTTTTACTCCCCCTGCCTGGTTTGTAGGCCCTAAATCGGGGTTTCTTAGAAAATTGTGCATATTTCTTATTTCCACCATGTGGATCTAATGGACCTTGGTGGAAATCATGTTTTGATATTTTTATTTAAGATTATGCAGGTTGGGTTCGACAAAATGCAGGGAGATGGGTTTGCCATGATGCCCTGGGTGTACATGTCCATGTGTGCACCTTCTAGCGAATTAGGACAGTCCTCATAACTTTCCTTTGGGGATTCACCAAGACTTATAAATCGACATGGAAGACCCTTATGTATTACCTCACATGTTCCAATTGTTGGTTTGGACATTTGTTGTAGGCCTAATCATCTTAGCAAAACTAAGTGTTTTCTTGTCTTCCTTTCTCTTCCATGTTTTGGAGCTTAATTATAATCCCTTTGAGCATAAAGGGTATCTCAATCCCTATTATTTTTAGAGGGTTGTATGGAATAATCTAAAACTAAGTCCAAATTCCTCACTGAAAAGGCTACAAGCAAGAAGTTGGGATTGCAAAGAAACTATGTTCAAAGGGTTGCACAAGTTGAATAGGATCATTGAATACTTGTCTTAGGAAGATAAATAGACCAAATCCTAGAGTATAGGTCACCCCTGGTCCTTAGAGTCACTTTATGGGGAATTTGAGGAATTCTAGCATATGTGCCTAGTAGCCAACTATTGGAAGTTGGAGTTGAAGACTTGTGTGAACCTAGTGATTAGGTTCCCCTATTGGGAATAGGTTGTGATAACCTAAGATCAATTCATTTCTACACTTGTGATAGGTATAGTGGCACTTTGCATATTGGAAACACCTGAATTGGTGGTGTGCTTCTTGAGTTTGAAGTTTTGAAGAATATACTTGTCTCTTTTGTGACTTTTGACTGCCCCCTCTGCATCAAGTGGTATCAGAGCTATGTCTTCTCCTAAGGATGAAGAGATCCCTGCAAGGGTTACAAACATAGAACTTTCAAGGATGGTGAGAGAACAGAGGGCAGCGAATGCAGCCCTAACTAGGAGGATTCAAGAACTCGATAACAAAGTAGAGAGGGGAAAAGAAGACATGTCTGATGGGGAAGAAGGGAGTGAGGAAGAAGATGGCACTCCTGATTAGAATGAGAACGTCCCTATAGAACAAAGACCCCTCATAGATGCACTGAAGTCTATGGGGAGAAGAACCATGGATGAGAATTTGGACCTACCAACTTTCAGTGGGAAGATGAATGTAGATTTGTCCTTGGATTGGATTGAGGCCTTAACAAGCTTCTTTGAGTGTGAAGACATCTCTGAGAAACAAAGAGTAAAGATGGAAAAATTCAAGTTGAAGGGAGCAGCCCTAACTTGGTAGAATTTCACCCAAACAGAGAGGGTGAAGAATGGCAGAAACATGATCACTTCATGGAACATGATGATAGCAGTGATAAAGGAGACATATTTACCTGAATATTATGGGGTACAACTTGATAGAAGGAAGAAAAACTTAAAGAAGAAAGAGATGGATGTAGGCTCATACACCGAGGATTTCTTCAAACTATGTATGAAAACTAATGCAATAGAGAATGAGGAAGAAAAGTTAGCAAGATACATGAATGGTCTCAAAGTGTCCATTCAAGAAGAACTTAGCCTACGCTGCCCTACATCATAAAAAAATGTTATCAAATGGAAATCAAGGTAGAGGAGAAATGTGAAAGGAAACAAGACTTTGGCAAGGGAAAAAGCAATGATGGTGGAAAGAACTTTAGAGGAAGAGGCACCTCTTGGAATATAGGACAATACAGTGGTAGCAGCAGCAGGAACCCTGACCAAGGCCAAGGAGATAAAGAAAATGGTGAATCCAATTTCAGAGGAAACTTCAGAGGAAGGATACCCTTTAATAGAGGGAGAAAAAATGCAGGGAGAGGTAATGGACCTTTAAAATTTTATTACTGCAACCAACTTGGACACTATGAAGGAAGGTGCCCTAAGAAAAGGAATAACAACAATCAAGGGGAAAGGAGGACACAACTCATTCAAGAGGATAAGAAAGTGGACAACACCAATCCAAGGGATCTAGAACCAGATGAAGGAGCATGTTTGATGATGAGGCAAGTTTTTCTACAAGTACCACAAAGCCAATAACCACCTCAACAGAAGAACCTATTCAGGAAAAAAATCAAATGCCATGGAAAGGTATGTAATATACTAATAGATTCTGGTTCAACTGAAACTTTAGTGTCTTTTGAAATGGTTCAAAAACTAAATCTACCTAAGAAACCTCACCCCTTCCCCTACCATGCCTCTTTGCTAACCAAAGGTCAACAAACTTTAGTAACTGAACAAGCATGGGTAGAATTTTCTATAGCTAACTTCAAAGACAAAGTACTTTGTGATGTAGTGGAAATGGATGCTTCCCACATCTTACTAGGCAGACCTTGGCAATATGATGTGGATGTCACACATCATTATAGGAAGAAAACCTACTCTATCACCAAAAATGGGGAAACTTTTACCATGAAGCCCTTGTCGGATGCTAAGACAGAGAAAGAACCTACTGTTATCACCTTAGGTGAAAATGAAATGTTGCAAGTATTAAAAGAACCTAAGACTGAAGCTTTTTTCTTGATTTCTAAAACCAAGGATAGCATAAGATCTGATGATAAGGATCCCATACCAAATGAAGTTAAGGAATTGTTAAATAAATATAGTGATGTCACTGCTAGTGACCTACCCACAAGCCTCCCTCCCTTAAGAGATATCAGTCATCAAATAGATCTGATACATGGATCCTCCTTACCAAATAAAGCACCTTATAAGATGACCCCTACCCAAAATGCAGAGATTGCAAGACAAATCAGTGAGTTTCTTGAAAAAGGACTGATTCAAAAGAGCCTTAGCTCATGTGTTGTCCCATTGGTTCTAGCACCCAAGAAAGATGGAAAATGGAGGTTATGTACAGATAGTAGGGCTATAAACAAGATCAGCATAAGGTACAAATCTCCCATCCCAAGAATGGAGGACTTACTGGATCAATTGAGAAATGCATGTTACTTCAAAAAATTGATTTAAAATCAGGATATCACCAAATTGGAATGAAGCCAGGGGATGAATGGAAGACTACATTTAAAACAACTAAAGGCCTTTTTTGAATGGCTTGTCATGCCTTTTGGGTTAAGAAATTCCCCAAGTACATTCACGAGGCTCATGAATGAGATTTTCATTGATTTTATTGTAAAATTTGTTGTAATCCATCTAGATGACATACTGATTTACAGTCATAGCAGAGAAGAACATCTTGGACATGTGGAACAGGTTTTGAGGAGACTTCATCAGCACAAGTTAGTGATTAACTTGGAGAAGTGCATGTTTATGAAGAAGGAACTTGTGTTCCTGGGGTTTTTCATCTCACAAGGCACCCTAAAAATGGATCCTGAAAAGGTTGAAGCAATTGTCAACTAGCCTCCACCAAAGAACCAAGGTGATGCTAGAAGCTTTCATGGTCTTGCCACTTTTATAGAAAATTTATTAAAAATTTTAGTCATGTGTGTGCACCTATGTTGGACACCATTAAAGGTGTTAAAAAAGATTAAGTTTGTATGGACTAAAGAGGCTAGTGAATATTTCCAATACCTCAAGAATAGGGTATCCCAATATCCAATCCTAACCCTACTTGATTTCAACAAAGTGTTTGTTGTAGAGACAGATGCAAGTAATTTGGCAATAGGTGCGGTCCTAAGCCAAGAAGGTAAGGCTATGGAATTATTTTCTAAAAAAATAAATGATGCAAAGAAAAAGTACTCTACTTATGATTTAGAGTTATATTCCATGGTCCAAGCACTTAAAAAATGGAGGCATTATTTTCTTCCAAAGATGTTTATAATTTTCACTGATAATCATGCATTGAGTTTCTTCAATACTCAAGAAAAACTAGGGGTTAGACATATAAAATGGATGGAACAAATGCAGGCATACACCTTCAATATAAAGCACAAAAAGGGACTAGCCAACAAGGTGGTTGATGCACTTAGCAGAAGGGTTGGATTGATTGAAGAAGTTCAAATTTAGAGTGTGGCCATTGACTCACTCAAACACTTATATGCAGGGGATCCAGACTTTGGAGAAGCCTTTGAGGTATGCACAAATCTAACAGGCAGGTATCACACTGATTTTTGTGAATTTCTGATCCAAAACAATCTTTTGTTTAAAGGGGCTCAGTTATGCATCCCCAAGTGTTCTGTGAGAATAAATATAATCAGAGAAAAGCATTATGGTGGCATGGGAGCTTACTTTGGAATAGACAAGACAACAGACTTGGTAAAAAGAAGTTATTTTTGGCCAAAATTGGGTAAGGATGTCAGAAAAATTGTTGAATCATGTTCCATTTGTCAACAAGCTAAAGGAGTAACCACTAACCAAGGATTATACCAGCCTCTACCTATACCCACTAGACCTTGGGAGTCCATCTCCATGGATTTTTTAATGGGTCTACCAAGAACAAAACAAGGGTATGATAGCATTTTTTTCATTGTTGACAGGTTTAGCAAAATGGTGCATTTTATTCCTTGCAAAAGCACAAATGATGCCTCACACATAGAACATCTCTTCTTCAAGGAAGTAGTCAGAATTCATGGATTACCACAGACAATAGTTTCAGACAGAGATGTAAAATTTCAAGCATATTTTTGGAGGACTCTTTTCAAAAATCTTGGTACAAATCTGACCTATAGCTCTGCCTATCACCCACAAATAGATGGGAAAATAGAGGTGGTCAATAGGTCACTTGGAAATCTCCTAAGGTGCCTCAAAAAATAGTATACTCAAAGTTGGGATATGATACTTCCCCAAGAATAATTTTCATTTAATGACTCTTTAAACAGGTCCATAAGCAAAACACCCTTTCAAACTATCTATGGTCTACACCCCAAGGGTCCTCTACACTTAGTAGAGTTACCTTCAGATTTAATCTAGTAAGTGCACAAGGTGAAGATCTAGCAAAGCTAATCACAAAAGTTTAGGCAGAAGTAAAAAACACATTGCACCAGTCCACCATGAAGTACAAAGCATAGGCAGATAAAAAGAGGAGAGAGATTCATTTCCAGATTGGAGATAAGGTACGGGCATACCTAAGGAAAGAGAGACTATCTAAGGGAAAATATTCAAAGCTACACATGAAGAAATTTGGGCCATGCACCATCCTCAATAAGATGGGTGAAAAGGCTTATGAAATCTCTCGTCCACCTACCTTATTGATTTCTCCTATATTTAAAGTTGCAGACCTCACCCCTTACAAATGTGTTTCAGATGCAACAAATGTGTAGGGTCCACAAGATGAGGAAGATGGATAATATGTAACAAACCTTCCACAAAGAAAACTAGTGGAGTTGTAAACAATTCTTGAGTCTAAAGTGTTGAAGCAAACAATAAATCATAAGTATATTCAATACCTGGTCAAGTGGAAAGGACTTCCTAATATTGATGTCACCTGGATGAAAGAGGAACAATCAAACAACATGGCATCACTCTTGATCAGTTAACCTCAAGTGGGAACTTGAGTTCAAATCCTCATGGGGAGTATGGTGCGGGAGCACCCTAGACAAACTAAATTTTCCTTTGGCATTCTTGGACTCCCTCAATTCCATAATAGTCTCAAGGACATGTTAGACTAAAGGTTTCATTTTGGGTACATCTTTGTAAGACCTAGTCCCAAGATTGGCATTTATAAGCCCTTAGTCAACTATTGGTCAACTAGTGCCCAAAACCTTAGAAATAGGTTAATTTATTATGTTTTCATGTTTTTTATCCATTAGGGATCATAACATTTGGTTTTGGACCAAGTTGGTCATCTAGAGTGCAAAGTTGCAAAATCTTGCAAAGTTGCTCAAAAGTTGTCAATGTAACTTTTACCAAGTTTTGGTAAAAAGTTGTAAATAAATTCCCAAATGGCTAGTTAGTTCAAACATGAGATGTAACCATTGGTAATTCCTAAAAAATCCCTTATAGGCAGGTGGTAGGCTAGTCTGATGTAATTTTGGCATTCAAATCAATAAAAATAACCATTTCTCCTGTATTTTTGAGGAACAGTCAGTTTGTATGGATATATACTGAAGAATTAGAATTAAAGGATAAAAAACTAAGGTATCCTTTTGAATTAGATTTCTTTTACAATTTTTCTCATGTTCTAATCTTTTTTCCCTCATAAGTTATCTCATTTTTACTCCCCCTGCATGGTTTGTAGGCCCTAAATCAGGGTTTCTTAGCAAATTGTGCATATTTCTTATTTCTAGCATGGGAATCTAATGGACCTTGGTGGAAATAATTTTTTCATATTTTTATTTAAGATTATGCAGGTTAGGTTTGACAAAATTCAAGGAGATGGGTTTGCCATGATGCCCTAGGTGTACATGTCCATGTGTGCACCTTGTAGCGAATTAGGACAGTCCTCATAACTTTCCTTTGGGGATTCACCAAGACCTATAAATAGGTGTGGAAGACCCTTATGCATGCCCTCACAATTTCTAATTGTTGGTTTGGACCTTTGTTTTAGGAAAATAGCACTTTTAGTGCAAATGCATACCTAATTAGGCCTAATCATCTTAGCAAAACTAAGTCTTTTCCTATCTTCCTTTCACTTCCATGTTTTGCTGCTTAAGTATAATACCTTTGGGAATAAAGGGTATATGAATCCCTATTCGTTTTAGAGAGAGATTTATGTGGAATAATATAAAACTAAGTCCAAATTCCTAACTGAAAAGGCTATAAGCAAGAAGTTGGGATTGCAAAGAAACTATGTTCAAAGAGTTGCACAGATTGAATAGGATCATTGAATCCTTGTCTTAGGGAGATAAATAGACCAAATCCTGGAGTATAGGTCACCCCTGGTCCTTGGAGTCACTTTATGGGGAATTTGAGGAATTCTAGCATATGTGCCTAGTAGCCAACTATTAGAAGTTGGGGTTGAAGACTTGTGTGAACCTAGTGATTAGGTTCCCCTATTGGGAGCAGGTTGTGATAACCTAAGATCAAGTCATTTCTACACTTGTGATAGGTTTAGTGACACTTTTCATATTGGAAACACCCAAATTGGTGGTGTGCTTCTTGAGTTTGAAGTTTTGAAGCATCTGCTTGTCTCTTTTGGGACTTCTGACTGCCCCCTCTGCATCAACTATGCAATCCAAAACTCCATTGACCCTTCAAAAATCATCGATCCATGCTCAACTAACTGAGCATGGGTGGTTACGACCACTCAAACTTCCATTTGCAACTTTTTGCAAAAGTTGCTCGAGCAACTTTTGAGCATTTTTTCTCTTTGACCATTTTTGTCAATGTGATGTATGTTTATCACTCCTATGACCCTAGTTAGGATACTTAGGGTCCTATAAAATACTAAAACCTCAAGTTACTCAAAAATAGTAACTTTTACCCTTCTATGTCAAAATGACCACATTGTCACCTAGGAGCACTTTTGCTCTTACAAACATAAATGAACAAGTTGGGATCCAATAGTGATGGATCTTATTAAAACCCAAAACAAAAACTCCTAACACAACCCTAAACACACCAATAAAATCAAAAAGGGAGGTGCTCTGCATCATACTCCCCCGGGACAAAGAACTCAAGTTCCTTGAGTTAGGAGGTCTTCAATAGTGACCCCATGCTTCAGAATGTCTGTTGTAGTCATCCAAGTTGCCTCAGATTCAGGTAGTCCCTGCCACTTTACCAAATACTCTTTGTAAGTACTCTTCCTGGTCTTCTTAATCACCTTAGAGTCTAGTATATTGTCCAACTACAGAGGGAGTGGGGTAGGCAAATCTTTGACCCAATCTTCTTCTCCCAACTCTGAAAGAGTTTGGTGACCAGTGTTTGAGTGTGGTCCCTTATAGGGATACAGGTCACATACATTAAAAATGGGTGAAATGTCCAAATCTGGAGGTAACTCCACTTCATATGCATTTTTTCCATACTTATGCAATATCCTCAATGGTCTTATCTTCTTCATGAGAAGCTTAGTTGGCTTACCCTTATGTATTCTTTCCTTTTTGAGGTAAGAAAGTACCAGATCCCCCACCTTAAATTGCATATCGTTCCTTGTCTTGTCTTCTTTGGACTTATACTTCTCCCCTTGCTGTTATAGAGTCTTTTTGACTTGATCACGAAAACTCTTTCATCTGTTTTGCAAATGAATCCCCTTGAGCACTTCTTTTGTCTTACAAACTGAGATCCCTTAACTCCAAGATCCCTCTAGGATTAGCCCCATAAACTATCTCAAATGGGCTTTTACCAATACTCCTATTGATGGAGTCATTATAGGCATATTCTGCTTTCCCTATAATGTGATCCCATGACTGTCCATGCTGCTTGGTCAAACATCTCAATAGATTGCCTAAAGAGATATTGACTACTTCAATTTTCCCATCTGACTGAGGGTGATAGGTTGAAGAGAAAGACAAATTTTTCCCTAATATATTTTAAAGAGTCCTCCAAAAGTGACCCACAAACTTACTGTCCCTATCACTTACTATGTTCAATGGCAATCCATGAATTCTCACAATGTATCTAAAGAATAGGCCTGCAATATGTGAAGCATCATTGGTTTGTTTGCAAGGAATGAAGTGTGCCATCTTGCTAAACCTGTCCACCACTACAAACACACTGTCATGTCCCTTTGATTTCTTTGGAAATCCCAAAATGAAGTCCATACTTAAGCACTCCCAAGGTCTCTGAGGTATGGATAGAGGTTGATACATTCCAGTGTTGCTACTTTTTCCTTTGGCCCTTTGACATATCTAACATTGCTCCATAAACTTCTTGACATCCGACTGTAACCCAGGCCAATAGTAATGCATTTTCACTTGCTCAAGTGTCTTATCCACTCCAAAGTGGCCTCCCAAGCTTCTTTGGTGTTTCTCCTTGACTATGTTCTCCCTCATTGAGCACTCAGGTATACACATTAGGTGTCCTTTGAACAATAGTCCCTCCTGCAACATATAATTAGTGAATTCCACTTTGAATCCTTGTTGGAACTTCAAACATGCCTCATAGGCATCTTTGAAATATTTTTCCTCTTTGTAGAGATCTTTCAAGTCATCCATTCCCACACTTTGCAATTGTATCTCCTGTATAGCTAGTACTCTTCTACTTAGAGCATCAACAACCTTGTTGCTAACTCCTTTCTTGTATTTGATGAAAAATGTGTATGCTTGCAAATATTATACCCATTTAAGGTGCCTTTGGTTCAATTTCTCTTGCCCATTTAAGAAACTAATGGCATGGTTATCTATGTAAACTATAAATTCTCTTGGTAGGATATAATGTTGCCACTTTTTGAGTGCTTGCACCATTGCATACAACTCCAAATCATAGGTGGAGTACTTCTGTTTGGCCTCGTTCAACTTCTCTGAGAAGAATGCCATAGGGTGTCCCTCTTGACTTAACACTGCCCCAATGGCTAGCTTACTAGCATCACACTCCACCATAAATAACTGATTTAAGTTGGGGAACCTAAGTGTAGGTAGTTCTGCTATCCTTTTCTTCAACATTTCAAAACCTTGATATGTTGCTGATGTCCACTTGAACTAACATTTGATTCCTCCTTTTATAGTGTTGAGGATAGGGGCACATACATGACTAAAACTCCTCATAAACTTCCTATAGTAGGAGGATAATCCATGAAAACTCCTAACATCCCCTATGGATCTAGGTGTAGGCCATTCCAAGATAGACTTGACCTTATCAAGATCCATCTTCATACACCCATTAGAAACCACAAAACCAAGATATACTAATTTAGTTTTCAAGAAATCACATTTTTCCTGAATGAACATCAACTTCTCTTGGTGTATCCTCCTTAATACCATTTCCAAATGCTTCATGTGCTCCTCCTTAGACCTGCTAAAGATCAAAATGTCATCAAGATAAACTATTACAAATTTACCTATAAAATCTGCTAGCACTTCATTCATGAGCCTCATGAATGTTCTAGGTGCATTTATTAGGCCAAAGAGCATTACAAGACACTCATACAGCCCTTCATTTGTCTTGAAGGCTGTCTTCCATTCATTTCCAGGCCTAACTCTGATTTGATGATACCCTAACTTCAAATCTACCTTGGAGAAATAACAAGAACTTCCCAAGTTGTTTAGCAAATCCTCAATCCGGGGCATGGGAAATATATATCTGATTGTGATCTTGTTGATAGCCCTAGATTCAGTACACATCCTTCATTTTCCATCCTTCTTAGGTGCAAGGAAAGTTGGAACAGCACAACATACCCCTCTCTCCTTCTTAATAACCTTTAGGAAATCCTTTCCACTCAAAAGCATCACACTGGTTCCCACATGCTTCTCCTCATTAGGTTCTTGTAAGGGATCCATTTGAAACTTCTTTCCTTGTTTAGTAATCACATTTATTCTTTTCACCATCATGAATGCCCTTCACATCATATTTCCATGGACATCCTAGATGGAGATGGCATGCATCCATGGGAAATATGTCACATAGGACCTTGTCCTTATACTCTCCTATTTCAAACTCCACCATAGTTTGTTCATCCACCACTATCTAATGTCCCTTGTTTAGCCATGACACTTTGTAGGGGGTAGTGTGAGGCATCCTTCTAAGTTTCAGTTTATCCACCGTCTCAGTTAACACTATGTTCTCTATGGATCCAGAGTCCACTATCACCTTGTAGATCTTCCCATGTGACCTACAAGTAGTCTTAAACAAGTTCTTTCTTTGAGGTGGTTATGTGGCACTAGGAACTTTCAACAAAGTCCTTCTCAACATTAGATTCTCTCCATCCAATACTGGCCCTGCCTTGGAGATGGGAGAAGTGACACTTTGTGTGTCATCCTCTTGCACTAACTGATTTCTTCTTTCTTCCATAGAGGATGTGGAATTCTTGTCAGGACATCTGCCCATTGTATGGCCCACTTGATTACAATTGTAACATCTACCAGTGAAGACAACATTAGTCCTTCCTTGTGACTAGAATCTACCCCTTGGTGGTCCTCTTCCTTTATATCCTCCTCTTTGAAATGACCCTCTATACTGGTTACTCCCACTATTGTCCATAGGTTGAGTCTCTTCTGGTCTACTTGGGCTTTTTCCTCTACCAAAGTTACCCCTGTCTTTGAATCCTATATTATTATTACCCCTACCTCTTTGGTGGAAATCATTCCTCCTTTTAGCCTTCTCCTTTTCTCTCAAGGCTAACTGAAAACACTTGTGCATATTGTCAGTATGATTTCATCTTGTATTCCTTGTCTCAACCCATTGAGGTTCCTTGCTACCTTTTCTACCTCCTCTTCTTGTCTTCTTGCTCTTAGGCTCAATTTGTGAAACTCCTCATTGTAGGCACTTACTGACAACTCTTTTTGTCTTAAATTTTGCAACTTCTGATACATTTGAATCTCATAATCAGTGGGCAAGAATTATGCCCTCAACCTGATCTTCATTCTCTCCCAAGAAGCTATCTTCTTCTTCCCAGTGGCCACCCTATCATCATGAATCATGTTCCACCACACCAATGCAGATCATTTTAGTCTATCCTTTGCATAACTGACTCTCTTCTCCTCTGCTACTTCTTTGTAGTCAAACTGATTGTCTATGGCCTCTAGCCAATCCAATAACTCTTCACCATTCAAGCTGCCACAATAGTAAGGTATGTGTTCCATACTATCTTTGTTGATGGACTTGAAGGCATCCAATAACACCTTTTACTCTTTATCCATCTCCCCTTCTTTTCCCTTGCCAGTTGTCTCTCCTGTCTGGCTTTCATCTTCTTCATCACTCTCATCTCCCCATTTAGTGACTTTCCTCTTACCCTTTGTCTCTGTCAGATTATCCTTTGCCAATATATTTTGGATCAAGTCCACTATGGAATCCTTTCTCATTTCCTTGGGTGGCATGTTTTCAACCTCGTGGCTCTCCTCCCCTTCATACATAGACTAAAATTAAGAAATTCTGGCTCTGATACCACTCTGATGTAGATGTTCTAGAGTTCTAGTGTTCCCTTCTCCCAAAATGATTATTACTTCTTCTAACCATACAATGGTTACTCCTCTATGTGTTCTTCACTAATATGGATCTCCTAGACCCTCCCTACCAACTTGCCTCCTAGGTATAGTTGACTTGATAAAGACACAAAGTTCATCCAATTCCAACTAGTCCAACTAGTTCAACATTCTTCTTGATTCTTCACTAGAACTTCCCCCAGAACCCCAAACCATTTCTTAGGATATTCCCCATACACCACATAGACTCTTTCCTATGTCCTTGACCCATTAAAATTCCATTGGAAACATTTCAAACACTTCTGGATACTTCAACAATCTAATTGTTGACACTAAGCACTAGTAGGCCTAATTAGGCCTATTCCTAGTAGGTCTATTTTCACTGTTTTGAGCCAAATTCTCAAAATGCTTCCAAACAACCTCATATAAGACTTTATAAATCTGAAATCTATCCACTATCCCTTCAAGAATCCAAAACCATATTTTCTCAATGCACCCACAACCCTAATTACTATTAGGCCCTAGTTTTCATCCTTTCTTTTAGGCCTCTGGACCAGTCAATGCAAATTGTCTTCAATTTGTTCTTCAAACTTCCTTTCACCATCTACAACCATTTAATCCTTCAAGGTGACACAATAGGGCTTCCACTAATTCCACTAAGTCATCCATCCAAGATCATGGGTGCTCGATTACAATTCAATCTTTACCCTGTCCAGGCTCATCTACTCCTAGTAGTCATCCATAGGGCTTCACTCCAAGCTTAGGAATTCAATTTCAAGAAAAAAAAAGGAAAATAAATCATTATTTACAGACTCTAACCCATCATCCCACATGGTTTCAGCCATTTTCAACTGTGGATTCTTAGGTTAGAGCCATTTTTCTCCTGCAACTCTGCAAATTGAACTTGCAGATACAGTGGCCTAAATCCTAATGTAACTCCACACTACTTTAACTTTAAATAAAAATAATAAATGAAAAATAAAGATAATACAAAGAACTACATCCCCATGGGATCAGATCACCTAATCTAATCTGTACACAGCTGTACAGAATGTAGAAAACACTATATTTTACAATGAAATCAAAAATCCATTCGTACAGTATGATCACAAAAGTACTATGCAATCCAAAAATCCATTAACCCTTCAAAACTAATCAATTCATGCTCAAATACCCGAGAATGGGTGGTTACAACTGCTCAAACTTCCATTTGCAACTTTTTACAAAAGTTGCTCGAGCAACTTTTGAGCATTTTTTGCTCTTTGACCATTTTTGTCAACTCGATGTATGTTTATCACTCCTATGACCCTAGTTAGGATACTTAGGGTCCTATAAAATACTAAAACCTCAAGTTACTCTAAAATAGTAACTTTTACCCTTCTAGGTCAAAATGACCACATTGTCACCTAGGAGCACTTTTGCTCTTACAAACATGAATGAACAAGTTGGGATCCAATACTAATGGATCTTATTACAACCCAAAACAAAAACTCCTAAAACAACCCTAAGCACACCAATCACATAAAAAAGGGAGGTGTTCTACACCAATTTCCTACATCTTTTATTTTCTCTCCCCAAAACTTTTCACACTTCCCAAGACCCAGATTTGGTTTGAAATTAACAATGTCAGGACTATGAAAAACTAAGTCGGTCTTGTCCTAGACAAGGTCGACCCAATTTGACTGTTTCCTAGGGTATTGTATTTAATTGGACTCTGGGCCCAATGTAGAGGTTTTTCTTCCTGGTCTTTATTTATGGTATGTCAGAGAATATTGAATCCCAAAATGAGTATAAAAGTGGGTCTTCTCCCTTCATTTTGGCATCCATTAAGACAATCCATTATTTTTCAATCCATTTCTATTCATTCTATGTGCAAGAAATTATTGTTGATTTCAAGAGCAAGTACAGTCAAGCTAACTGAGGATTTGGATTCAAGATTTGAAGGCAAGCATATAGTTCAAGATATTCAAGCAAAGGCAATCTTCTCTCATTGATGCAAATTTCTCTCCCATGATGGAAAATTATAGGAATTATCAAGAAAGAAAGAAGATCCATTCCTCTTCTCCATTCAATATTCCAAGCATACATCAATATCTAGGATTGGAAAGTGTAGATCCATTGTGTTTGTGAAGGAATCCTTGATTCTAAAACATATTCCAAGCATACATTTCAAGAATCTTCATGGATTTGACTTATTTCTATTTCCATCCATAAGGGTTTTTTATGCAAGGTAAACCTGACATTTATCTTGTTTACATTACTTTCCTTATGCAATTTCTATTTCATTTCAAGGTTGAATCCTATACACAGGCTTGAAAAAGGCGAGCCCCTTTCCACAACATATTTCCCCTTCTTGTGTGCAGGAATAAATTTTCAGAGTTTCACATCCAGATTTCGGGAGTTACAAAACCAGTGGCAGATCCTCATAGATTTTATCAGATTTAGAGTATCCGAGACTAGGTCAAATAAATAAATATATTTATCTATTTAAATTAACTTATTTTAAACCCAATTTCCTCCACTTGTGATTAAATAAACATTATTTAATCTATTTGATCACATAGTTCCTAACTTTAACCCTCACTTAACCTCACTCCAACTACCTAACCCATGCTTCCAACTAACATATCCCACTTGCCCATTAATTAATCATAATCCTAGCCTGATCCCTTCCCTAATCATTTGAACATTCCTAATCAAAGAAATTAGCCACCAATGTCAACCATGGATCTTGTCAACCTTAAATGCATACCCACATTATGTAAGAGCCCACATGGGCTTTTATAGATTTGTCCCCTCCAAGAAATAATCTATTCCTTCTTTCCACTTCTCAAAAATCCCTTCACACTTCCCAAAATGGTCACATTCCCCAATCTTGTCCTTTAGGGTGTGAGAAAATAAATGCCTTTATTGAAAATAAACTCCACCCTAAGGTCTTCTCAACTCCTCTCATTATGACACTTGTCACAATGCTATGAGTTTGAGAAAGCATGATCTATGTGCTTCTCTTGGAGTGCATCTCAACCCTTTATTAGCTTTCAATCCTAGGCATCCATTTATCCCTTCCAAGCTTTATAAATTGAGGACTCATTCATCGTTTCATCATCAACCTTTTAGAGAAAACTTATAATACCAATTTGAGTTCAAACAATAATCTATCATACATGTACCATCCTAGAAAGGTAGCACCCATTATTGGTGGCTTTAAGACCTATTAGACCTCATTTTAGTGATTTCAAGATTCAAATGACTTTATGTTTGATTTCCCGCATCTTTTATTTTCTCTCCCCAAAAAATTTCACACTTCCCAAGACCCGAATCTGCTTTGAAATTAACAATGTTAGGACTAGGTCAAACTAAGGTGGCCTTGTCCTGAACAAGGTCGACCCAATTTGACCTTGTCCTAGGGCATTGAATTTAAGTGGACTCCGGGGCCAATGTCGAGGTTTTTCTTCCTAATCTTTATTTATGGTATGTCAGACAATATTGAATCCCAAAATGAGTATAAAAGGGGGTCTTCTCCCTTCATTTTGGCATCCATCAAGACAATCCATTTTTTTAAATCCATTTCTATTCATTCTATGTGCAATAAATTATTGTTGATTTCAAGAGAAAGAACAATCAAGATAATTGAGGATTTGGATTCAAGATTTGAAGGCAAGCATCCAATTCAAGATCTCCAAGAAAAGGCAATCTTCTCTCATTGATGCAATTTCTCTCCCATGATGGACAAGTAGAGGAATTCTCAAGAAAGCAAGAAGATCCACTCCTCTTCTCTATTCAAGATTCCAAGCATACATCAAGATCTAGGATTGGAAAGTGTGGATCCATTGCATTTGTGAAGGAATCCTTGATTCTACAACACAGTCCAAGCATGCATTTAAAGAATCTTCATGGATTTGACTTATTTCTACATCCATCCATGAGGGTTTTTCATGCAAAGTAAATTTGATATTTATCTTGTTTATAGTACTTTCCTTATGAAATGTCTATTTCATTTCAAGGTTGATTCCTATACATGGGCTTGACCAAGGCGAGCCCCTTTCCACAACATTTTCCCCTTCTTCTTGTGTGCAGGAATAAATTTTTAGAGTTTCAGATCTAGATTTTGGGAGTTACATAACCAATGGCAGATCCTCATAGATTTCATTAGATTTAGAGTCTCTAAGACTAGGTCAACTTTCTTAGACAAGGTCAAATTTTTTCAATATGGTCCTATGGATCTGGAATTTTTGTAGTCAGAAGTTACAAGTGTCAGAGTGCCTGATCCAAAATCATTTTTTATTATGACAATTATATGACAGTCAGAACTAGATTTAAAGTTTACTCCTCTTCTCCTAACTTCAAGGTGAGTTCATTCTTCCTTTTTTTATCTTGCACTTATTTTTATGCATCAGATATGATATCATATCTTGTTAGTTGTCATTTCATTTATCATAGTATCAATTCCTTTCATAGATTTGCATATCATTTATACATATTATATACATTTTGATATTAAAGAAACCCATCCCCAAATCAGACTCCATCCTCAAATCTAGATCTTGCATTAGCGCCCCTTCATCCTTTTGGGTTTTGCTAATCTAATTTGAGTTTGAGGGTGAGCCTTTGCGGGTGTTCCTAATGTATCATACCCCCATCCATTTGATTTGGTGAGTGATCTTCCTCCATAGCATTTCTCACCATTTCATATTATACAATACCATCATAATACCAAAAAGTTTACTCACCATTGAAGGTTGAGCATATTTGGAACACACATATACACTATCATTGGATAAATCCACACGAAAATGAAGGCTTCTTGTGTTTGTAGGAAGGTTTTTAATCTCATTTGGTTTTATATAATTTTTTAATGTCTTATCATGATGTTGTTAATTTAGTGTAGTTTGAGTTCTTTTATTGATATTTGCATTCCTATTTCAAAATCGCACTTTCCTTGCACACAGTATGTAGGAGTTTTAATTGATAGAGATTTCTCCAAGACTAACATGTGTAGGGTTAACATTTTTTTAGAGGTAGACAAAATAGGAGTGTATATGTAGGAACATTAGGCAATGATGTAGGTATGGGAATGGAATTGACAGCTTGATTTGTAAGACTAGAGAAGTTAAAAGCTTCAACACAAATTCATATAGGTATAACATTAGTGTCCACAATATGAGAAATGTCATGTAACATTTCCATACCATGTGCATCACTTGGAATCATTCTCCTCAATCCTTCAATCAAGAGGATTTCCTCACTATTCAAATATTCTTGACTCATTCATTGTTGAAGTTTTTCCAAGTCATTCAAAAGATTTCCTAATTGTTTGGGAGATGCTAGTGTTAAGGAGGCATCCACATCATGATAAGTGTTTTAAAAATGGTTTTCTACAATATTTGGTATGTCATGTGTGGGAATAGAGGTTTCACCTAAGTTCCTATGGAATATGCTAGTTGACTCAAGCTCAACAACCTTTGCGAGTGTTCCTAATATATCATACCCCCATCCATTTTATTTGGTGAGTGATCTTCCTCCATAGCATTTCTCACCATTTCATATTATACAATACCATTATAATACCAAAAATTGTATTCACCATTGAAGGTTGAGCATATTTGGAACACACATATACACTATCATTGGATAAATCCACATGAAAATGAAGGATTCTTATGTTTGTAGGATTTTTTTCAATCTCATTTGGTTTTATATGATTTTTTAATGTCTTATCGTGATGTTGTTAATTTAGTTTAGTTTGAGTTCTTTTATTGATATTTGCATTCCTATTTCAAAATCACACTTTCCTTGCACACAGTATGTAGGAGTTTTAATTGATAGAGATTTCTCCAAGACTAACATGTGTAGGGTTGCCATTTTTGTAGAGGTAGACAAAATAGGAGTGTATATGTAGGCACATTAGGCAATGATGTAGGTATGAAAATGGAATTGACAGCTTGATTTGTAAGACTAGAGAAGTTAAGAGCTTCAACACAACTTCATATAGGTATAAAATTAGTGTCCACAATATGAGCAATGTCATGTAACATTTCCATACTGTGTGCATCACATGGAATCATTCTCCTCAATCCTTCAATCAAGAGGATTTCCTCACTATTCAAATATTCTTGACCCATTCATTGTTGAAGTTTTTCCAAGTCATTGAAAAGATTTCCTAATTGTTTGGGAGATTCTAGTGTCAAGGAGGCATCCACATCATGATAAGTGTTTTAAAATGGTTTTCTACAATATTTGGTATGTCATGTGTGGGTATAGAGGTTTCACCTAAGTTCCTATGGAATAATGCTAGTTGACTTGAGCTCAACAACCTTGGTATTTAAACTTTAAGTAAGTCTATAACTCCTTCTCACAGGGCTATTATATGTATGACTAAAGATCATAAAACTCATGCACAAAGCTAGATATAAAACACATGACTAAATAATGCAAATTTTCAATAGATTGATCAAATAACCATTGCATAAAATAAATATGATTGAAAATTCAAATTAATGAAGTGCATATAAATCAAATGAGGACATGTAAATTCGGAGTCAGCATAAGATACACCGAGTTCACCAAAAATGTATTGTGGGGAAATAGGGTTCACTAGCTTATACATGCAAACTAAGAAACTAGACCTGTTTTTTATTTAATTACTTTGTAAGGAGAGTGGATTTACAATGTTCAACCTCAAATCTAGACAAAGGGAAGTTGATCAAAAGGAGGGTCCAATAGAAGCTGATGGGGAGTTGAAAATGGTACTGAAATTATCTAAAGTGAATGCTAGATCTAGGGCTAAAAGTGAGAAAATGAAGGTTTCTAGCATGAACAATGCTACGAAAATTAGAAACGGAAGCAACTAAGATAGCTCTAGAAATAAGAAGCAGAAAGGAACCTATCTCTACACTCTGAGTTGGAATTAAACAAATTATTTCACTTGGGGAAATTTTGACCTAGGAGCACTGGATGCAGACAAAAATGGTAAATCTAGGATCAATATGCTGTACTATGATGTTTCCACAAAAAATTTGTCGAAAGTTTTTAGGACTATTTCACTTAAGGTCTAGACTTTGTTTTATTGAATATGCAAAAGTTTGAACTACATGTCTCTATCTACTCGATCCGATTCCAAATTCATGCCTTCAGATATTGTCATAAAGAGGAAAAATTGTTGGTTTTATGGGGGTTAGCCTAGGTCAAACCCCAGTTTTGGAATTAATCAGGAAATTGAGATAAACTTGAAGTCAAATAAAAACATGTTGTGATGTAGCTAGATCTAAATTAAATTGCTTGAATGGAATGTTTATACCTTCATGAGCCTTCCTTGTGTCGTGATCTTCATGAAGACGTTGGCATTGAATTGCATACTTGACTTTATGAAAGGTTGATCACGGATGCCATCATGAATGCTTGGAATTTGAACTTTACTTCTTGTCTCCAATGCCTTGATGATGCTTGATCACTTGCTCAATTGAATTGTATAAGATACTTGAAAATAGATGTGTGATGATTGATTAATTAAAGTTTCATACGAGGAGGGTAGGCTTGCTTTTATGCATCTTCTTATGAAATGTGTTTTAGATTTTGAAATAGTATGACACTAAAGAGGATTTTCCATTCTTGTAATGTAGTCGTTAAATGATTTTAAATTAGGGCCCTTTTATGGGGGCAAGGTTGCCTCAAGAAACCCTGTCGTGGGTCAAGGTCACCCCAAATGACCCTAACCTAGGTCAAGGACAACCCAAGTAGCCTTGATTTACCAATTCAGGTGTGGTCAAGGACTAGAGGTCCAAAATGAGGCGAAGATGCTAGGTTTTGAGCCAATGCAAGAAGAATCAAGCATACTCAGACATGGGAGGCCAAAAATGCTAAAATGAGGCCTATGTGAGCATGAAATTGTATAGATATATAATTTATGACACTATAGTTATGAATCCTAGCATTAAGGTCTACATAGGCTAAGTAAGTAGTGTATATGAAATAAATTGAAGGGGAGATTTAATCCCAAATGTGTCTACGAACAACACTAAGAAAATAATATCAAAAGACTCGAGGAGAACATCACCACCTTAATAGAAGAGATAAAAATTGCATAACCCCAAAGCAAGGTGTAATGGAATACCTTAGTCGATGTAGAGGTCCAAATCCTAACAAAGATGCTAAAATATTTTAATTTAATTAATATTTGTATAGAGAACTTTAAAATTGTGATAATGTTAATGTACAATGAATATTGCAAGAGATTGTTGTAAATTACCAAGATATTCAAGACATTCCTTGTAACAAGAGGTCAAGACATGAAGATTACTAAAAGAAGCTACCTCTATTTAAAATTAAAACTTAAAGGGAAAAGAAAGATGGTGAACGATCTCACGAATCCAAGAACATGACAAAAGTGTTACAAAAATTCAAACATGCAAAGGAGGTGGTATTAACAATAAAAAATGGTCAATAACTATCAATTTTGGAGGTACTAGTGCATCATTCTCATATCCAACTTGAAAATTTATATTTACAATTGAAATATATAGATTGTCAAGATGTGATATCATGAATTATATATTTACGACTTGAAATTATAATCAATACCAACTAAATTATTGAATTTAATTGTATAATTAAATATACATGTATTTATAATTAATTATAACTAGATATTTTTTTAAAAATTATTTTATTTTCTTTACAGAAAAGCCATAGAAATGACCTGACTCAATATGAACATCTAATTTGAAGAAAAGGGCAATTCATCTTTACAAGTGGGCAGCCATTCCATTCCATAAACGTGATAAGACATGTTTGATACTCTTGCTGGTCTAAATCGTGAAAAGCAGCCAATTATTCAATGTGAAAGAACGGTGGAAAAATAATGAAGTACATGCGTGAAATGAATGCAGACTGCAATTTGTTTTACAAGCCAAGAATCCTAGTCAAACGCCATAATAATTATGATAGTGAACACACACTGTTTTGAAAATAGTCATCATGTGGATCCCAATGCCTTTTTACCTTGAAACCTGCTTCAACTCTTTTCACATTAAAAGAGAAGAAAAAAAAGACCAAAATGAAAAGCCAAGAAGAGAGGAAAAGATATAGAAAAATGGGCCTCCTCCATGGATGGATCAGATCATACTATAATTATGAGTTATGCACTTTTAACTCTGAACTTTTATATTTAAATGTTTTGATGTCGAAAGACTGGCTTGTATTGCAGGTACGAACCTGATAACCATGATAAATGCATAAAACCCATGTTAACAGTCAAAGTTCAGCAGTACATTTGAACAATTGTACTTGGTTGAGATAACAGAAATAATAATAATAGTTTTCCAAAGGTGATATTGACAGGTGTAATGGTGAAATGGGTTTCCGTGTAGAATTGTGTGAGAGTCATCTGTCAATGCGTGTGAAGAGGAGAGTTGGCAGAGAGGGAAGGAAACAATAGAATAAGCTTTTATCTTTTTTTTATAGTCTTGTCATGGCAGCCTTTTTGGTTTTTTCCCTCACGCTGGCCCTTTGTACCCTCTAACGGTTTCCTTACAATGGACTGTAATTGTCTTCAATTTTCTAATTGCTTTCTAATTGATTCAAAAAGCAAGTACAAATTCGTGTTTCGGTGGAAATAAGACTGATACCGAAAATAAGCTACATTAGAAATTGTTCTTTTATCTTTCTCCCTGTGGTCCCCATTGGGAATGCCTTTGGCTATGTGGCTACTCCAATGCACCTATCTATGATACTTGTGGTTCTCTTAGACTTGTAACAAATACTATGGATGGGTGCATTGTGGTGGCCTTATAGATGTCATCCAATGGTAACAAGAAGTAAGAAGTAATATATGGCAAACATATTTAGAATATTTATTAACATGTCTATGATCATTAACAATACAATGTATTATTCTGGGTCTCTTTAAAATACAATACAATGTATTATTTTGGATCTCTGTTGTAGTCTTCTATAGAGTTTTGGAGCCCTTTCAAACCTTGTTTTACTTCTAATAAAAAAACAACATGAAATATTGTTAAAAAATGATGTAACAATATTTATCCATTGATGGATTAAAATAACTTTAAAATGAATAGTTTATAAAGTGTAAGCTATGTGGGTTTGGTCTTGGACAAAACTGCAGGGTTAAGCATATTTGAGCTAGAGTTGTACCAAGATGGGTCTCAATGCTCACCCCTATGGGCATCATCAAGATGTAATGAATGCTAAGGGGAGCATTCAATCTCATGAGAGATGAGATAATGAATCACTATTAATGAAATATGGTTCAGTGAGTTTGATTCAAAAATTACATATAGAATCTTAATAGAAATATCATAAATATGAGTATGTGCTAGGTTGATTATTACAATTTATCTAGGTATTTGATAAATTTTCACCACAATGTACGAGAGAATAATCATTGGTACAAACAATGTTGCATATAACCAAGTTAGAATTAGGGATGGTTAATTGCATCACAATTACTTTATAAATACCCCAAGCTATGCCCCATCTAAAATTAGATTCCTCCACATGTTGTCACCACCTAAACATATTGCCAATATCACATCTAATATTATCAATGTCATTTACCATTGTAACCACCTAATTTCGGTCTGTCGTAACTGTAGACCCTATTTTGCCCTAAGTGTGATCATACCCTCGAGTTATGTCCAAACGACCCTGTTACTGTTTGGCATAATTCTTTAAATCAATTTAATGT
>MU224523.1:3031624-3045160 GCA_018584345.1 Thuja plicata | reverse complement strand
CTTCCTACGTTAGAAGGCAATAGATCGGTTTTAGAGGGTTTTATGTGTTTTTCGTGTTTTCACTAACTCCATATTGCTAAAGTAATGATCTATTGAAGTGTTTGTGTCAATCTAACAGGTACCCATTTTCACACTCACAACCATAAGTATCTTCCTATTTTTTTGGATCCTCATCAAGAGTTTTGGTTATCCAAGTCTTTAATCAAGATTTTGAAATGCAAAGGCAAAGGAGACTCACCCTCCCATATCAAGGAATGTGTTACAATCATGACGAGATCTCCCTTAGGACATTGATGTGACCACAATTTTCTCTAAGTTGTTAGAATGGTTATGTTTATTGATAATATTACCTACGATTAGGCTCTTTGCACTCAATCAATAAATTATCAACCTATTCATTTCATATTTCCAAACAAATCAATTGATCAATGTTACCATTAGGGAAATGTTTTAAAAAAAGACAAATAAAGTGAAATGCATTCATATACTAAGTTTAACAATAGAAAAAAAAAACATTAACTATTCCACTCTCATGGTTCCAAAATGACTCAAGAAGAGCTAAATAGATCAATAAGAACTTTAGTGGAAATTGCAATCACATAGAAGATGGTACCCTTCATTATCTCCAATCTACTGCCAAGAAAGGAATACATTCTACAAACCAATTGTAAAAGTAAGAAAATTAACCAAAATATAAACCAATCCATATCCCTAGCACAACAATAACAACTTTGAAACTATTCCTGATAGATTTTCGGTTGGGGATAATGTTGGCCCTAGGCTGGAAGTGTCGCTGGAAGATTCTTTTCCATTGCTAAGTGTTGGTTCTTCAGCTTTGGACTCTTTGAGCTGGCAGGATGAGGCTGCTAGAGTGGAATATGGTTGGGTCATTGTCAAAGGCAAACATTTTAAAAGGTCCTCTTCCTCTTTTTATATGAAAGTAGGGTACGAATGAATAGTTCTCTCTCATCCCGCAATTGTACTCCTCTGCTCTATCTTTTGTTGTGTATTGGGAGTGGTTTCTTCTAAGTTTTTGGTGTGTGTGTGTTTCTCTTAGGCCTTTTGTTCAGGCAGTTCTGTTCCTTTTGTGTATAGGGTTTTGGGGCCCCTTCAAAACCTGTTGTTACCTTAATAAAAAATGATAACAACTTTGAACATTGATCATGTCAAATAGGAGAGCTAGTAAACACATGAAATACCTAACCAACATTTATTTGAATTCAATGGGTTAGTCCCTTTGTTGTAAGAGGGGTCAATGGTATATTGTCACTATGAAATACTTAGATATGACACTATCTAGTGCAATGCCTTAGAAAAATACCAAAGAAACCACTTAAAGAGAAGTAATCAACCATAATATATTCATATATAAACCCTTCATAGCATTCTAAAATGACTGAAGAAAAACTTGCGTAACTCTTCATTTATTTACTCCATAAGGGTCTCAAATTTGATATGTTTAAAGATATGACGAGATTATGAAGATGCCTTTGACACTAACTATCCATGAGATTATAAAACTTTCATGAATAAACCTAACCAAAATAAAATGGAAATTTAAAAAAAAATTCATTTTCATAGAAGATGGTGTCACTAATTCTTCTTGAGCAAGTGTTAAGTAAATAACACATATTCCTTGAGCCAATTACAAAATATCAAAACAACATATAGTCCTACAAGAATAATAGTATCATATCACAACGAGCATAGCAAACACACATAGTTTGACCAATTAATGTAACATCAGTTTTAACTCAAGCGATTATTTTCTAATTCATATGGTGACCAATGATGTATTATTATTATTGATAATTCCTGGAAATGAACTAAAATATAAGGAGTTGAAAAATCCCCCAAACAACTCCCTAAAGAGAATTTTTTTTACAAAATTAGACATTGTCATATATAGGCCACTATTTCTTATCACCTTAGACATTCAACCAATTATATGATAATTAGGATTGTTGAACACACTAAAAGACTAGGAAGGGTGGAGAGGTAAATTAGTTGAGAAAATGCTTAAACTTTTCAATCACAATCTTATGTTAACTAACTTCAACCAGCTAATCATCAATGAAAGATATAGCAATGAGCACCAAACACATGAATACTTGATCTCTACATCAAAAAACCATTGTGGAAAAAATCATGATGAGACTCACACTCACTATATGAATTACTGAATACAATGTTTTAGGCTCAAAGCCAAGGTAGCTCACTACTCCTGATTTAGAGTTGTGGGCTAATGCATACAACCTTAGGGAAAGATACAATGGACTAACAATGTTAAGAAGCACAATCACAACAAAAGATACAAAGGGGCTTGCAAAATGAAACTCATTTCACTAGGGAAAGATACAAATCTACACAAGCTACCAAAATGATTCACTGTCTTCCAGAAGAAATATAAAGAGATTGAATTGAAATGAATAGGATCTCCTAATCATAAAATTGTACTTGAAATGCTAAGTCAAGTGACCAAAATCATGGTGAACACAAGATACACATCCCCTCCTTCAAAACTCTTTCATACTAAAAGATATGATCATCAATGTGCATCACAAACTAATATTCACACTTCTTCTCTATCACATATACTTCCACATTATTTTTTATCAATCCACACTACAAATAAAAAATCCTCATATCTACATATATTGACTTATTCACCAAAACTCTCAACTAGGTTGACCACATATAAAATAGATAAAATTTACACAAAGTCAACAACTATGAAAATTGCACTCAATGGAGTCCACCCAAGGAGATAAAGGGGAACCAAATACATCACAACGCATCTTCCCATTTTGATTCTAATGAACTACACACTACAACACATTCCTCTAAATTTAACATCAAATGTAACATGTAGATAGATAAAAACACATTAACTAGTCAACCCTAAAACTTCCTCCAATGCACATAAATTAATAGAGATCTTCACACCCCATGGTAATACCCATAACAACCTCTTAAGTTAATCTCCAATACATATACATACCAAAGGAACACAATATAATATAGATAATCAACTAATAAAGACATAGATCAACACAAATTAAAATATAAAAAAAAAATTCACTTGCATAGAAAACCAATGCTTAAATTATAAATTAGAACATTGCACAAACCTTTTGAGCATGTCTTCAAGGTGAAACACTTGAACCAATAATTTGGATCATCTTCAAACCAGTCCTTAGAGACAACCTCACTGTCAACAAATTGTTAATGCTTAAAATTTGCACCCTATTAAACTATACAAGTTTAACAATTTTGCCTAACATGGGATTCATTTATGCATGTGGGAAATGTATAACTTGAAATGAAACCTCCAGATTCTAGGCCGGTTCCTATTGGATAATCACCTATAACTCTTCAAAACTAACTTAAACTTTGCAAGGAAAGAGATAAGAAAATTGTAGAGATGAACTTGTAAACTGAAACTAAATTTAATAAAATTAGGTGATTCACCAAAGATTAAGAAACTAGGTTGATAACGATGGATCCTAAAATAGTAAACTCTACCTCAACGAATAAAACACTTTTGTTCTATATAGGTCTGCATAAATATTTCATAAAGAGGTGCTTAATAGAATTAACAAGGAAGAAAATTCTTCACAAGAAAACCCTATGAATTCTTGGACACAAATTACAACCTGCAAACAAAATACATTCCTTCAACAAGGTAATAGCTGAGATAGAAAAGTAACAAGGAGTTATCAACTCACTTAATATTCCTATCAATCATGCACTTGACATAGAGTTACAGAAAGAACTAAGGCTTTAACTTGATAGAATCATACTACTCCAAAATGATGTCACTATATATTCAGTCTCCAAAAATGAGTTACAAACTTCTGCATAAAACTGCTAAGGACAAAAAAAATGTCACAAAAGTCCTCCTTTTCATAATTAGAACTCCCTCTCCCAAGAGACACTCAAAACACTAAGTACAAACTTCTCAACCACACCCCAAAAAGGGGGTCTAAAAGCCAAAAAAGAAGGGAAACCAGCTGGAAAAAGTCCTCAAAACCATAAAGGAAGCTTCAACACCCTTCAAATAAGCCTCAAATAGATCAACCAACTCATAAAGCACCTTCAAAACCTATGAATAGGTCTCACTTCAAAAATCTTCCTAAAATCCCTCCAACATCCCCTAAATCTGCTCCAAAACTCCTAGATGCTCTCCTTATGTCTCTAAATCATTACAACCTCCAAGAAGAAGTCCTTAAGCCATTAAAGACACCCTTATCCCTCCACTTTTACATTATTAATGCTTTCCTTTTAGATATTTTAATATTTATTAATTGATTTATAGAATACATCAATCAATAAATATTAAATTACAATATATATCTCAAAATATTTTAATAATTATTAATTGATATATGAAATAGATCAATTAATAAATATTAAATGATAATATTATCAAGAAAACAAAAAATAAACCAAATATATTACTTAATATTATAACTATATGCTAAGAACACATGTAATTATAATATTAAGTGAAATATTCATTACTTGAAAAACCATACAATAGCTCTTAGATCGACATATCCCAACCCTAAAACATATTGCATCTTTTTAATTTCATTATACATTTTGGAGAGAGCTCAAGAGTGAGGGTTTGATGTTGGGCGCTGACTGAAAGGGTTTTTGGAATCCTCGGTTGCAGATCTTTGAAGTTTCTCTTGAAGTTACATGTTCATCTTGTTTTCTACAGGTAAGAAATCAAGCACATCAAGCTCGCATTTTCCATAGAAAATGATGGAAACATTTCCTCTTTCCTCTGAATAATCTTACCATTCGATGTTGTTTTTTTTTTTTTTAAATGAATACAAACCATTCATATCACTCCATGAACATGGTTTCGAGCTCTTCATATTTCTTACAAATTTCAAAATAAACTTTTCTTCTTGATATTGCAGTTATCATACTAAATCACGATAGGCATGGGCTCTCTCTTTGTAATGTTTCATCCATATATTTGTTGTTCTGTGTATTTAGGAGACGGGCTGGGTGTCCAAGTCATTGTAATCTTTCAAATAGAATTTTACCATAACCTACTTTCTGGGATATCCAAATAATAACTATTGCAGGGAACTGATATGGGTCTCATAGGGCACTTACATGTTCTTCTTTGTAGAAGATGAAACTATTGAAAATACCAATTTCGTATGTGAAAGGAAGATTATCTCTATTTTCTCCTATGAGATCCTTTTTTGGGCCATGCAGGCAATATCAGTTCCACTGGATAAATGCCTTCTCAGTAGTTGGATACACTCATATCTCTTAAAATAGAGAATGACCTTCAAAAATTTCTTATTATTGAGCATATTCTCATTAAATTTGCTTGCTAACCCCGCTCCCTCTTCCAGGCCTTCACTGTCACTACAAAACATTCTCTAAGGATTATTTCTTTGACATTTGCATTCCCCTCATTACAATCCTCTGTACTTAAGGAAATTTCTTTATAGAGAAAGACCAAATTTGTTTGCCTATATTCCAAATGATTATGTAAAGAATTCTAGATTCTCAAACATGATATGATACTATTGAGATAAATAGAAAAGTTTTTAGTTTCTTTTTGTGATTTTATATTGTAAAGGGATGTCCATTTGGCACATATATCTTCACTTTCAATTCACTCAAACTTGAAGTTTTCTTACTTCTATGGACTAAAGCTAACAAGTACTCATCATGGAAGTTATCCGGAGTCTTAGATAGTTTTGTAGATAGCACAAGAATGTCCTTCACTTTCCATTTCAATTTTTTGTTTATCCTTGTCTCCTCTTGTACCATTATCTCTTTCAATATAGATATCATATTCATCTACCTCACCTTCTGATAGGCATGCCTTTTCATGAAATATTATTCTTCTATATTGTGCTTTAGAAATAGATTCCAAACTCTGTTGTAATTGTGCTCTCATTTCTTCTATCAGAGGCGAAACAAATGAGCCAAGGTATTCTCCCATTGAAATAAATTTCTCTAGAATATCTTTCACCTGTTATTCATTATTCCATCACATAGAAATAGATCTTTGCATTTTTTTGATGGTGGCTGAACTGTAGTCTTAATGCTTGGTCTGTCAATGCAGCACTAATAACCTCATTTTCTAGAATCTTTGCAACTCTTTACTGATCTTTGTCCTTTCTCTGATCGGTAATTCTTGTTGTTCTACATGGAAGATGATTGTCCTATGGCTGTAGGATATTGACACTGTTAAATTTTGTCTAGAAGCTGTTATGTATTGATCATTGTGCTGGTGCACTTTCTCAAATTTCATAATAGTGACTTCGCTATTCTCTATAACCATTGGTATTGCAATTACTGTTAATTTAGCCCATCTTGTGACTGTCTTTTACCTTCTTTTGATGCTGATACATTTTTCATTAATGCTTGGCTTCATTCTTTCCAAACGCCAATTCATTTGAATTGCTTTGATTATCATTCATTTTTGTCCTCTTTGGTCACATTTTGTTAGCCTAACCCTTATTACTATTATGAGAGATTCACATGAATATGATGCCTCTTTACATTGTATGTGCACCCTTCTTCTAAGTAAACTAATGTTTCTTAAGAGATTTTGGCATCCTTTTACTGGAATATCTAATCCAAATAGCTACCATGTTATTGTTGATTCTTCCATTAACTTTGTATTGTGATTTCATTTCTATCTTATACTATAGCATTGGTGCTCACTATGTCTTTGTATCTACCCTTGTGGAATGCTTATGTTACTGTTTAGCAAGACTGTACTTCAATACTACACCTTCCTATGATTCTGATGGCGTACCATTTTCCATGTTTATATTTGTTTTGTTGCTCTCTTCTAGAATTCATTTTTGTACATCAACACTCTTTTTTCTGAATTTCGTGTTCAAAATCCTTTATCCATTTTTTGTTTTTGTTCTAGTCTATAAGGTTTCAACTTGAGACTGTTGTCCCTTAAATAGACTTAGCTTGTCTATTTTGATTATAATGAAAGGTTTCATATCAGAATTAATATTTTCCTTTAGCATTATATATTTCTTTATTGATCTTGACATTTTAAGGTAATTATTCTAATGCGTAGGTCAGGCTCATACCCAAAGGGAGCCTTGGTTAGGGGCACACACACATTAAAATAATTATCTTCTTGCACATGAAATAAACATATTAGCATAAATATTTCTTTCTCACAAGCACTGAGGGTATTTTGATGTTTCTTCTTCAGATTTAGGACAACTTTAAAAGGCGGCATAGGCATAGAGTAGATTTGAGATAACCGTCCATCGCTTAGATCTGTATTGGGATCTAACATCATTGTTTTAAATCTTACATGATTCAGGAGCTTTCTGGGAAACTCGCAGGCACGAAACAGACTCAGTACCAGCCAACCACTTATAACTAGTCAAAGCAACAGGAAATGACTGGTTATCCTTGACCTATCTCTTTCTCCTATTCTGTCTTTTAATTATATTTTAAGTTTGTAGGAGAAGTAGTAGGCTACACTCAAGGCTTGTGTGATGCATTTAATTTGAATTGATCTTAAATACATGTATTTATGTTTTCAAATGAGTGAACTCAAAAAATGTAATTTATCATTGTTTAATGCAAATGAAATGATTCTTTTCAGAATTTCACAATGTATTTTATCTTTGTTGTTTGCATATTAGTAAATGAGGTCAATTGATTCAAAAATGTATCTTTTGTAGCAAAATTGCTAGGGTAGTGAAATTTTGATAACATTTTGGCGAACTTTGCTATGTGTATGCCTGCTATACATGAAACTAGTAGTTTTAATGCATCCATTGGGTAGTGGATCAATGAGGTGCAATACTCTAATTTAGAGGATAGTTGGCTTGTAATTATCAATGTAGGATAGGATTTTGATTGCAAATTTATAGCTTGTGATAGAATAGCTCCCCTATCCCAAGGAATAGGTGTGCACTCAAAATGTTGTAAAATATTGATTTATACCAACCACTGTCAGTTCTGAAAAGCTACACGGTAGCATGTGTTCTGAAAGAACTTAGGGAAAAATAGACAACTAACTGAAACCCCCAGCAGAAACATTTTTAATAGAATGTTGGTATATATCACAATGCCTATGTATGAATGTTGTATAGCACATGTGACAATTGAGAAAAATCTCCTGAATGTGTGATATAGAATTTTGATATGTAGGCATCCTAATATGTATGAATATGCTATTAAGAGTGTTCTCCACTGAAGAATAACAACTAACACGGGAAACAGCACCTAGAAAAAAGGAAAACCTCAAAGCAAATGGTGCAACAACACCTTATTCATAAAATCCACTAGAGCTTACAAAGTAGGACATACCTCAAAATAGCATTTGAGGTGAATACCATTGACTGGTATTGGAAAGTCCTTTCCTTCAAGTGTAGATAGCTAGAAAGCATTATGTCCCTTGCGCTCAACTATCACAAATGAGCCTCCCCAAAATGAATCAAATTTAGTGTGCTTAACCGGTCTACTCTTTAGTTCATCCCACTTGAGGACAACATCTCCCATATTGAAATCCCTCAACCTTGCTTTCTTGTAAAAGATCCTTTTGCCTTGCAACTGCTGAATGTCCATAGTTTGCATTGCCTTCTTTTTGCACTCTTCCAATTCTATTAACTGAGCATAACGTATCTGCAAAGGGTTCCCTTCTTCAAATAGAACTAGCTGGCTTGCAAGATTAAGTGCTGGCAGTTCTGTTTCAATAGACAATCTAGCCTCTTTCCCATATACCAGCATGTAAGGTGAGTTCCTAGTAATTTTTTTTGGAGGAATACTGTCCACCCATAGGGAAGCCTTCAATTTGGAGTTCCAATCATGTTGGTTTTCCTGTAAGGTCCTCTTCAAAGTTCTGATTAAATTTTATTCGTAGACTCTGCAAATCCATTTCCCCGAGGATAGTTGTTTGAACTATTACTGAGATATATTCCATGTTTAACTACCCAATTAGTCACCCTTAGTCCAATAAAGGCAAGTGTATTATTTGAGATTATGGAGGTAGGAACTCCAAATTTGTTAGCAATATCATCATAAAAATTTAGAACAACTGACTCGTTTGTGTCCTTTAGTGCTGAAGCTTATGTCCAATGAGTGAAATAATCAGTTGTTGTGATTATCCACTTGTGTCCCGCACTTGACAGAGGGTTGATAGGACCTATGAAGTCAACACCCCACTTTTGAAAAGGTTGTTTTGTCTTAATTGGATGCAAAGGAAATGCTGAAAGCCTTTCTTTCCCTGCAAACATGGCACATTTCCTTGCATATGCATAGCTGTCCTTAAAAATATATGGCCAATAATAACCAGCCCTCAAAATTTATATGTAGTAGTCTTAGGAGAGAAATGCCCGCCTAAATGACCATCATGGAACTTGTGTAAAACTCTAGCAACTTGATCCGAGTCAATACACCTAAGGAGAACACCACTGTGGTCTGTCCTGTACAATACATCATTAATCAAGACAAAAGGAACTGATTGTAACCCATAGTATCTCCTTTTTTCCTTGTCCAAGTTTTCTAGACACTTACTGGTTTTCAAAAAATGAATCATGTCTTGCAACTAGCTTGCTGCTCTGTCATTATTAGACACCAAATTTAAGACCAGACTTGTTTCCACTTGTTCTTCATCATTTGAAACTTTAATAGCAGCAATTTGATCGCACATACCTCTATCTCTAACCTTGGATATCCACATCATACTCCATGACCCGTGTTATCCAAATAGCTCTCTTTTCGTTCAAGTCCATACTGAGTAAAAATTATTTGACACTAGGGTGCGCAACTCTTAGATGAATACTATTATGAGACAGTAAGTGTCAAAATTTCTTGAGAATTTTTACAACAATGACATGTTTTTCCACAAAACTATATCTTTTCTCATAATATTCTAAGCCCTTGCTGAAAAATGCAATTGGCTGCTCCAATCCTTCTACATTTTGTTGTACCAACATTGCAGAAATAGTCTCATAACCACCATATGCATACAGAATGAAGTCCTTGCTGAAATCTGGATTCACTATAGCATGAACTGTTGCTAGGGACTCTTTAATAACTTTAAAACTATCCTTGGCTTCTTTTGTCCAACTGAAAACAACATTCTTCTTGAGCATAGTTGTCAGCGGCTTTAATAAATCAACAATGTTACGCAAGAAATGTCTAACAAAGTTAATCCTTCCAATGAAGGACTGCAACCCCTTCTTATAATGTAGTAATGGTAACTCTAAAATTGTTTCTATCCTTTCCGGATCAACTGTGACTCCTTTCTTGGAAACAACATAACCCAATAACACACCTTCATGAACAACAAAAACACATTTTTGGGGGCTCATTGAAACACCAAACTCTCTACAACGCTCAAAAATCTGCCTGAGATGGCCAATGTGGTCTGCTCCCTCCTTGGAGTAAAGTGTGATATCATCAAGGTAAACCAAGACAAACTTGTACATTAAATTGCTAAGATCCATGTCCATATCTTTTTGGAATATTTCTCCTGCATTTGACAAGCCAAAGGGCATTCTTTTATATGCCATGGCACCCCACTTAGTGGTAAAAGCTGTTTTAAATTGGTCCTCATTTCTAACCAGAATTTAATTATACCCTGAATACCCATCCAACAGTGAGAAACATTTCAAACCAACCACACACTGAAGTATTTGTTCCATAGAGGGAAGAGGATGCCTATCCTTCAAAGATGCCCTATTTAAATCCCTAAAGTCAACACATAATCTAAGTTCCCCAATTTTCTTTCTAACAGGGACTAGATTAGATACCCAACCGGTGTGCTTGATAGGAAAGATAATGCCACTTTCTATAAACCTAAATATTTCCTTTAGCATCAATGGCTCTAAATTTGGGTTGACCAGTCTTTGCCTTTGCCTCACGGGCTTTGCATTAGGCTCTAGTTCTATGGTATGCTGTGCTAATTCAGGATTAAAACATTTTAAATCACTATACTCCCAAGCAAATATATTTGCAAATTCTTGAAAAATCTGGACATAAGACTCTTTTTTAGAGGGAGTATTTACCTTACCAAATTTTAGACTCTTTCCGGGTGCAACCTCCACATGCTCATAATTTTCTGGTGGAACCAACAAGCTTGTTTTGTCCTTGTTGGCTTGATCATCTGAGTTGAAAATAGATTCTAATGTAACTAGTCCTTTTGACAGCTTGTTTGACTTTACCTGAATAATTTGGTTTTCATATTGCTGCTCAATTCTGCCCTTATTTGAGATAGCAAACACATCTTCCTCTAGCAAAAATTGTAGGATTTGTTCACCACTTTCAAACACCTACCAATTTACGTTATTATCAGGTACAGAAGATCTATCAATGACCTTGATATGTTGTTGTTCACACCCCTTTTTTATGTTATCTGATATGTCAAACTGAGCTCCAACAACAACTAAGCGTTCATCATGCTGATTTTTACTCCTTGGTATAGCAATAAGGTTAAATGCATCAAAAAACTCTATAGCATTCAACACTCTACTTTTTTATTCTTTCAATATATCATTTTCAACCGCATTAAGGCCTCTAGCCTAATTAAATATCAGCTCAATGTCTCCATGTACCTTCAAATGCTTAATCCCACGCTTTCTAGCCCATTCTAGGCCTTGGATAAAACCTTCATACTTTGTTGTATTATTGGTACAAGAGAAACTAAACCGGAATGCTGAGTAATATTTCTCACCTTTAGGTGAAACAAGCACTGCCCCACCACCATCACCATTCTTATTTTGGGAACCATCAAAAAACATCTCCCAAACATCATTTTGTTGTTCGCAAGTAACCCCTTCTCCTTTGAGCAGATTTGGTATTACTAAATTAGTTTCATGAAACATATATTTTCCTAAACCAACATCCACAAGAAAACTAGTTGAAAAATTAAAGATGTTTTATGTTTCCCATTTATCCAATAAGATATCTAGAGTTTCACTAACTTGAGTCTTGGATTCCGGAGCAATAACATATTCATCATGTTAGAGCTTTTTTCGCATTATTTTAATATAGCATTAATGCTTGACTCTGATATTCCCAATTCTTGATTCTAACAAGACAAAGTCTAATTTATGAGGATTAATCCTCCTTCTTCAAGCTCCACAGACTCAGGTGGGTGTACCTTCAATAAATTACTGCTTCTCAGTAACTATAACAATGGATCAGGTTTTGCACTGATTTTCTAATCAACTTTTACTGTAACAACTGACAGGACACCTTACAGATAACTATGATCAGTTTAACACAGAGCTCAAAAAGCCATACCATGAACATAATAATATCAAACAACAACAAAACAAGGATTCTCATCCCTCTTCTTTTTAGAGTTATTGACTCAGGAAGGCTAACCTAAAGATTCACTCTTCAAGGAATCAATAAATTGAATTGTACTCTCTAATACAACTACTTAAGCATGTATGATATTTATAACAAAAAAATAAATGATTGTTTTTTTTAATATTGATGATCAAGAACTGCTTATCGAACCCTAGACTGGTGCCTTAAACTTGGGCAAAGAGTGAAATGAAATATAAATTCATAGAAACTAGTTAATATAAATAAACATCCAGCTCAGATAGAGAGCCTTACAAACTACCTTTTCATTCCCATACCCTTGTATAAAATCCTCACACTAATGTCTAACCCTTTGAAACCACTCATAAGATTTACTCCCTCCTTGAAAGAAACTCACAAGTAATCACATAGTTACCTTATACCTGGCATATTTAAGATGCCTTACAAATTAAAAATACAAGAGCATAAACAAAAATATAAGAAGACAACAATGATATGGAACATGAAACTACATGGTATTTTATTAATATGCTTGTGCTTCAATACATTCAAAAGACTAAAATCTTGAAAAACAAAACAAAATGAGAAGTCTGTCTGACAGTTGTATATTTCACCATACTTACAATATGTTACATCTTGCTATTTATAGAACACTATCCATCTTGGAATCCTTAAAGATTATGGATGCAATAAGCTTTGGATGGCTAGACCTAACCCTAAAGGTACTAAAAGACAAAATAAAAATTAGAGCTTCAAGCAGTGGAAAGACAAAATAAGTAGAAAATCATATTTGATTTCCAAATCTTGGATAGCTGGCACCTTTCTCTATATATATTCTAGATAACCTCTTGTAGTTACTGCGAGACCTAGTAACCGCCAATACAGGCTAACTTACACTAGTCTTATCGATGATTATCCTCCCTGTACTCATAGATCACGTGCCAGGTGCCTCTTCACTCCTCATCCAATACATCTAGGTCAATGGTTGCAGGATTTTTCTTCTTGGGCTTTGTGCTGACATCCCATTCTGCAACCTCTGCCTCCGAAGACCAATTAAAGTGATGCAGGAGCATCATATGCTCATCATAGGTATCTTGGAGACCCATGGCATTCCAGTGGACATGGAGCATCTCATGAAGTCAATTGGTCAATTCTACAACCAATTATGGCATTTGCAAGCACAAAAAGTTATAAGTTTGTATGATGTCTTAATTGATTGTAATGTTGAAAAGT
>MU224523.1:2998334-3010767 GCA_018584345.1 Thuja plicata | reverse complement strand
ACATCATGTGTTCTTTCATCAAGTCTGGTAGTCATCATTCTTTTGTCTTCTTCTGCCATAGCCTTGTCATCTTCGGCTTTCTTTTTTTGTTCAACAACTTCACACATTCTTATTGATTGGGCTTCTTTCTCCTTTTTCAAGTTTCTGACTTCTTCACATAGTGCACTATTCTTTTCCAGTAGATCTACTATTGCTGCATCGCTCTCAGTAGAATCTTCATTCTGAAATAGATTTGTGGTGTCCTCTTCCTGATAATAAGTGTCATTCATTAGTTTGGCCAAATCTTTCCTTGCAGTCAAGGACTTCTTTAATTCCTGTCTTGCTGTCTCAAGCTATTGTAGTGCTAGCTGAATATCAATCTTTTGATTCTCAATGACTTTACCCATCTTGTAGATCTCCATCTCAAGATCTGTATTCTCAAGCTGATTATGACCTTTTTAGAGAACTGAGCTCTGATACCAATTGTTGGAAATACAATAATGGGAAAGTGAGATAATGAGAGGGGGGGTGAATCAGATCTTCAAAATTAAACACTTAAAACAAATTGATTCACATTCATACATATATGAATCCAATGTAATATCAGATAGCATCCATACAATGAAATAAATAACACATAACACAAGAACTTGGTAACCCAGAAACCCAAATAGGTAAAACTGGGGTGGGGATGACACCCACAAAATTCTCCACTATTGTAGTAATAAAGTGTGCCTGTTAAGGATACAAAATTTGATTACAAGATGCAATCTACCCTATTAAAGGTCTACCCGGTTAAGAGCTAAAGATCATTACAATCTACCCTGTGAAAGGATTGCAACTTACAATAAAGTAAGCACTTTGTTAGGATATTTAGAAAGGTATGCTAGAACCACTCTGTTAAGAGATTTTCACCTGATATAATGATTAGAATGTCTCAAGTATTGATCCTTCATTATGCACTCTGATACTGAAGATGGATCTCCTCTTTCCAGTACCTTCTATGATCTCACAATATGATATAACTTTACTCTATTGCTCACTGTGCTGTCACTCTGCTTGATCTCTGCTTCTTAACAAAATAACCCTCTATGCATTTCACTTAAAAAATGCAGTCACCACATACACTTCATCTACTCTCTTCTTACACACACAAAAATAGGATTTAGAAGCAATCTAATATATCTGTTCCAGTCTGATAGCAAGATTTAGATCAACGATCAAGATCTAATACCCATACCTTGATGGTATTACAATTAATGTTTCAAATAGATCATGCATAGGATAAAACAATTAAATGCATAACTAACTCCATAGAAGAATATTAAATGCATACATAAGTCGGCCCAAAAAGCTTATACAAGTCGGCCAGATCACCTATCCTCAAAGGTTGAATCATTCCAGACATGTATACAAAAAAATTTCTTCTCGACACTTGAATTTTCTGTCGCTCAACACTTAACATCTCTGTATCCTACTCGGCTCGACAATGTAACTCGGCTCAGCAATGTAACTAGGCAAACTGAATACTGCTCGGCAATGTTGCTCGACCTTGCATAGTTTTAGCTCGGCCACAGTGATAGCCAACTAAAACTGCCTAAGTGAATGACTAAGTGTTGGTCACTAATCATCAACAAAACTTAGAGATTAACATAAAGATGTAAACTCTCTTGCCTTATCTTTTCTTTAGGTTGTAACTTCTAAGTTTCAAAAAACATATTGATTGAAAGACTTGTTAAGTTTCAAAAAATTAATAGAGGTAGGAATTAAAGTATGCCACACCAAACCAGTTGGATTTGATATTTGGCCCCATTTCAACATTTTATCAACATCTCATAGTAATTTAAGTAGGGTTCCAATTTGGAATCCCAAATAATAAAATATATTACCATCTAAGATCTCTCATTTAAGTTTTTTGTTTATAATTTGGATCCATATAAACATGCTGAACTTTGAGCAATTTAGAATATTGTACACCAGATGTTAAACATAAAACAACTGAAGAAAGTAAAATGAAAGCAATAAACGTAGATTACTGAACCTCTGAATTAGAGACCCCTCTAATTACCATTAGTTCCTTCTTGACCATCTCTCTACAATGCCATTAATGTGAACATTAGATAAAATTTGCATGCATACAAACACAAGTAAACTAATCAAACAATAGCATTTAAGAGTACAATTGCAAATTACCTTTCGATAAATTCTCTTTCTCATAGAAATATTATTCTATTCCTTCTTTCCTCCATATTTAGTCCTTTCAAATCATAAAATAAGCATAGGATAAAGAAGCACAACCTTGATTTCATTCCACCACAAAAGCATGGTCCAAATGCTACAGAACAACCAAAACTTAAACCTCTTTCCTCAGAGAAAATAAGAAAGTATAATCCAAAGAGGGAGGGAGAGTGGCATTGACTACTAATTGAAGTTGCGGTAACATGAATGAAGCTCACAAAAATATAATAATCTGCCATCCACCCGTTTAGTTCTATGATGAGTACAAACCTGCACAAACAATTCCAAAATAAAACAAGAGATGGACTATAGCAGAGTTCCTGCCAAGTGCATGCAAGGTGGTTTTTCCAGATAGAGATGGTTTTACAGGATAAATGCATCTATTTTATTATGGTTACAACCCAATATCAAAAAACAAATTTTAATAATATAAACTTAATTTAGTCAAATTACCTGGCTTCAAATACATCGAAACCACTCACAGATTACTTCTTCTAGCAATGTTGTTGAAGACAAAATATTGAAGTTGTCAACCAATGATGTCAAGTATGACTTGAAGCTTTGGATACCCCAAATATAGGAAGAGATAGATAATTTTTGTTTGTATTTCTCTCTTCTTGTCTTTGGGTCATCTGATGCTTCAAGTGAATTTAGGGTGCAATTTTTAGTCTTTTGATAGTCCATCTTGTATAAAATCAACTTATGCAAACAATCCACTAGGGCATTATTAATACATGACCAAATCTCTTCACAAAAATCTATAAATTTGGAATTCATAAAATAAGAGTTTAGATTAAATCTTCCACTAATTTATAGACTATCCCTATGGTTGGAATGAAAGTTATGTATTTTTCAAAGAAGGTATATGCACAAGTGACAAACATGCAGATTTGACCAAGCACTACTGGGAGCTTGACCCAACAACAAACAGACTTGTGATGATTTTATCACAATAGTACATCTATTGCTGGGTAAGCTCACATTAGCACTTAGGAAAATTTTCATGTTCATCACCTATGCAGATACCTTCTCTAATCAACTCTTATATACAGGTGAAGGTTGTATATTTTGTATAGGTTGTGTGAGTGTGGAACCATTCAAATAGTGAGAACCATGTGAAAAACCTATGGGACTGGACCTAAGTCTTTGGGGCTCATCATTGATGGCCTTTCCTATGTTCATGCTCAGAGACCCCATATTTTGACTTCATAGTCTAGAACCAAATCAATCTAGGTTCATCATAGTAAGGGTATAAAAAGATTCTCAAAGGTTTATTTTTACCTAATTGTATAGTCAGAAAATGGAAGCACTTCCATGGTAGACTGGTTTAGCCTTCTGGGTAAGTGGTTTGGGTTCATGTCAAGTGCCTTGAATGGGTTCTTGAATTTGATCTAGCTTTATCCCCCTGTTCTGCTCCATTTCCACTCTTTCCAGCCTATTTCTAGCAACCCAGACTGAGAAACTGGAACTTTGGCCTCAGGGTCAAGGTCAACCTTTTTGGGTCAAGTTTGACCTTGACCTTGACCTAGGTCACAATCAACCTTTTTCAAGTCCGGGGCCCAAATTACAGAATCTTAGGGTTTCCAGATGTCGGTCTTTGGAAAAAGTTAATTCCCGCTTCCGGGTCGGTTGTTTCAAACTTCGGGACAACAAATCCTAACTTATATTTAACATAGGTCCAATTAAAATTTAATTCTCCTAAGTCAGCCTCTCTAGAAGATTGTGCCCTAATTTTATATAAAAGGAAGCTTTCTCCTCTTATTTTCTCTAACCATCACTATACACAAGCAAGAACAATCTAAGACTTGATAATTGCAAGAGCTCAAGATTTGAAGAGTGAATTCCAAAGGTGAAGAAGAAAGATTTGAAGCAAGCCAATTAGCCATTGAAGCATTCATCCATTCTCAAGAACTTCTCAAGCATACATTTTCATCAAGGAGATCCATTGGTGGCCATTGAAGGATTCAAGCTCCATGGAGCCCTCTTGTTGAAGATTTCTCCATCAACCTTTCTCCAAGCCTCTTCCAATTCAAGAACCCATTCAAGATTGGTGTTGAATATCTACAAGCAATTGATTGAATACATCCAATATTTTCCATTTTACATTCTACATTCATTTGGTGCATCCATACTTGTGGATTCAAGGATTCGAATCCTCCATAAGGACTTTTACATGAGCAAGGTGAATTGTTTCATTTACTTTGTTTATTTCTGCAATTTCAATTATATATTTGAGGTTAATTCCAAAACCAGGGTTTGACCAAGGCAAACCCCTCCCCCAACAAACAAAACCCTTTTTCTTGCAGGTACAGGTTTGGAACAATAGATCAGGACGGAGATTCAGATACCCTTTTCAACAAACTTCTAGGATTTGAAAACAAAATTTCAGTCTTAGACTTTTTAGGTCGATTGTGACCTAGGGCGCAATCATAAATTCTAGCAAATGGTGACATTGACTTGAGGGTACAAATCAAAATTGTCTCAAAATGGAAAAGGATTTCTGTGTTTTGTCCGTCTTTGCATTTCTATTCCATATTTGGTCTCAGATTTTCCAGAAACTCAAAATAGGCTTCAAATAATAGCATTCTTTGGATCTGCAATATTTCAAGGTTAGTACATTTTTCCTATTCAATTCAATTAAGGTCATCAATCTATCTAAATATTAAATACAATTGAAATTAATCAATCAAAACCCAGGTACTTAAGATCTTCCTTCCTTATTCTTGTTTCCAAATGATTGATTCATGTATGCATTGATCCTTCCTTTTAGGTTAATCAACTTGTATCGTTTCATTTACATATCTAAGGATAGAAGGAGAGAATTTTATTTTCCCCCAAAACATATTTAAATGTAAGGGATTTTATGTTAAATGAATCCACAAATACCACACATCATTTTATCCTTTACACTAATTTATAAAATACACAAGAACAACATAACTTCATGCCATACATATGGGACTAGAATTATTACTTATGAATAGTGAGAACCCTTTTGACAAACCCTATGGGACTGGACCTATGTCTAAGGGGCTCATCATTGATGGCCTTGCCTACTACATTCATGCTCAGAGACTTCATAGTCTTGAACCAGATCAATCTAGTTTCATCATACTAAGGGTATACAAATATAGTTTATTATGTTGTATCACTATATACCACTAATTTTCTTCCTCTAAACAGAGTTCACGTATTCATCTTATATAAATAATATCTTCCCTACATTCAATCATTATAATCACATAACATGCATTAACACATAAAATTCATTCACACACAATATTCATGAATAATTCATTAACACATCATTCATCAACATTTACTAGTAGTAAAAGATAATATTCATTAAGACAATGTTCTTTCATTAGCAAAAAATGTTAATTGCAATCATTTCTTTTTTGGTTTCTTGTTTGTTTTTTGAAGGTAATGGCTAAGTAGAGAATCAATATCCTCGTCATTCCCCTCTTCTACTGATTTTGATTTCAACACGTCTCCTCATCATGTGTTCAAGAAGACTAGGCCATTGCGCCAAAGGGGGGTTCGCTGCAATAACAACTATATGGGTTAAATTCACACCATTTTATATTAGTGTTACAATTATTTCATTAATTAAAAGAACTCTAAATTAAAAAAGAAATTTAAAAGAACAAAACATAGATCTTCTTTACCTGACTGTGCCACATCATCTATAATAACATTTTTTTATCCCCAAAGTCAATAGGGTGATCACTCTGAACATCCTCCACTCGTTCAGCATGAAGTTTTGTATGCTCTAAAATATACACAAAAAAGGTTACACCAATTTCATTTTAAGATGTTAAATTGCATTAATAATTATATAATTAATTTTCAATAGCAAAAAAACACCTCCATCGACACTACAATCCACATCAGGGCCTTCATCATGCGGGGTAGTTTCTATGTTGGGATTACGAGGTTGCATTGTAATGACATGCGCATTGTAATCATTGTTTTCTTTTAAAAAACAAAAATAGTTAATTTATGTTCAAAATTAACATCAAATAGATTGTTGCTCGAGTATTCAATTTCAAATATTTTTCATTTGGCATATTTACTTGTTCAACCGATGCAGGAGACTCTTGGGTTGGGCCAATGAAAGCTTGGCGTAGGCGTTCAGCCACAGCTTGATAGCCTTCCTTGAAGGCAATATTTTTGTGTTCTTTGGTTGCCTCTAAATTAAATTCTGAGCCCTGCATTTTTTAACTAAATAAAATTATTTGTAATTTATAAAAATTTAGATCCAGAATTTCATTTACTATTACTTACAATTCATGCTTGAATTTTTGAATAACCACCAGAGCCAAGTTTGTGCTGGCCAATCTTTTGTAGTTTGGCCTTTGTAGCCTTTGATGTGTCCTGCAACCTATGAAGAGTTTGAAATATGTTAGATTATATAGATATAAATAATACTAATTAGTGCATAATTACATTCTACTAGTAGTCAATACTATCACATACCTTCTTTTCTCATTTGGTCATGCAATTCCTCTTTGAGTATCCCCTTTCTCCTTTGCATCCAAAATGAATTTATTCCAATGCCTCACTGAAATCAAGGGAGGATGCTCATACTTTGGGTTGTGGACGAGATTCTTTCTATATGAGTCCCTCATAGTCTTAAGATGTTTGATAGCTTTTTCTCAAATTTTCTTCTCCTCAAAAATATTATTACCAAACACATGATCTAAATATTTTATGAGTTGTTCTTTTATTTATTTTTCTTGTAAGTTCCACCTTTTAAGAAAAAACACAAAATTGTTAGATAGAAAAATTAACTAAAGTTGTGTACCTTGAATATAGTAAAAGAAATGGAATGAAAGGAAAAATATTGTACCAATTAATGATATGAAATAAAAATAGTGGGATAGGGTTAGTTCACTTATGATGTTCCACCTTGTACGTATGGTGGACCTAGATATCTTTAATGTGAAGTTGTGAAGCATTTTATAAAAAGAATTGTTCCCTGCAAAAATGTCATGTGATCATCAATCCAAAACTTATTACGAAAAAGTAAATTACAATTACAATATAAATAATAATAATTTTAAAGTACCTGGAAGCTTAAGACATTTTAAAGGCATCAATTATTTATCATCTATCAACAATGACATCTGCATAACTTCCTTGCTAGAAACACAGGTAGATCCAGGAAATGATGGTGAATTATCACCAATACAGGTACTCTAATCTGTATCTGGGGTAGTAGTCATTAGTGAATCTCCTACTGCAGAAAATTAATCCACTATTAGATGCACCCAAGATTAAAGTACAAATTATCAAATTATAATTAATACAAAACCAAATATAACAAAACAAGGATTTACCAGGCATAGACCATGAAGGCGTCAATGTTTGCATGCTCCTTGTTTCCGACATTGCACTCAACAATCTCGGATGGTCGGTCCTTCTAGGAGGATTCACCTACACTTGATGACCTTAACAAAATATTGTTAGCAAAGACATTCTAAAATAATAAAAGTAAGAGTTACTTTCTGTTGGAATAATGGAATGGCGTGTACTGAGAGGGGAGGGGTGATTAAGTACCCTTAAAAATATTTGTTAATTAACCTTAATCCTTTATGTAATCAATTCCTTGTATTACCGATCATATTTGTTATTCTATCTTTGTGTATGTAATATCAAATCATAATCTTAATTAGCATGTAAACATTCATGAAATGTAATGACACATGACACAAGATTTGGTAACATAGAAAACCCCTATTAGAAGGTGAAAACTGTGGTGGGGATGAAACCCACAAAACTTCACTATCTGCAGAATGAAAGGGGCCAATTAAGGCTTACAAGTTTGATCACTTTTGATGATCTTACCCTGTTAGGAGTAACATGTTTAGACTAGTTAAGGTCTACTCTATTAAGAGCTTTAGCAACACTATTTAGTGTGCACTTAGTTAAGAGATTTATAAAAGGATTGTTAAATCCACCTTCTCAAAGGATTTCTTCTATTTTCTACACTTATTAGAATATAGTCAAAAATACTTATTGACCTGAGTATATGCAATCTAGAATTCCCGAGTATAGATCCTTTGAATTTTACAATATGATGTATCACCTATAGTAACTAATTAATACCTCTGTTATGGTCGGTAGTCTTGGATCTTATTCTTTATAACTGATTTTGGTCCTTTATGTTCTGCTGCATGAAACACTTTTTCTAATCCATAGATGTCTGCTCGACTATAATCATCATCATGTCAACTTGTTCTGATTGATTACACATCTATTTATACAATGATTTTGACCTAAATAAGTTTCACGCTTTTCAATGATAACTCTTTGATCAAAGGTTTACAACTTGACCTTGATCTCCTAGTTTGCATGTTTTGAATCAGTTAGACTAATTAAAAAAATTATAATTACTTTACTTGTCCCTCAAGAAATGGTTTTAAGGATATGTTAGTAATAACTGAGAGGGGGGGGGGGGGGGAANTAACTGAGAGGGGGGGGGGGGGTGAATCAGTGGCCTAAAAAATTAATCCTTAAATCAACCCTTAAAAATTATAACCACAAATTATGTCTCCAGTTATCTTCTGTCCTACAAGATGAATGCCTTGAAATACTTTTATCGATTTTCTACTTGTCAGATTGCTTTGTTTAAACATCTTCTGTATGTTTACCGATAAGCAGTCAACTATTTACCAAAACACAATAAATATGCAGAGTATACCGATCAATCCAAAATTGCATATGTGAAATGTAAAATAGTAAAGTAATGAAACATAAACACATAACACATGGATTTTTAACGTGGAAACCCTGTTAAGAGAAAAACCACTGGGACCGGTACCCCAATTTTTCACTCTTTTAAAGTGAGTCGTGTTAAGAGCCAACCCTGTTAAAGGTTACAAACACACTGTTAGGTGTGACCTTATTAGAGGATTTAATAGATATTTTGTCACCTAGTATCTGGCATCTAATGCTACCGTCCTTGACCAAATGCTCACTTGGCCTATCAATAGGTATCGGGCATATCCAATGCTAATTTCATGATCAAACCTTTTGATACTCCTTGCGATATATCTCAATTGTAAAAGACTTTTAAGTCTTACTCAGTTAAGAGACTTGATACTTCAATGGTTAAACTGAAACACTAATGATCTGTTCATACATACAACTAAATTGTAGATTTTCAGATCTGTTGTAAGTCGATTACCTCTCTGATCAATATAATCAGTTCTATACCTTTGCTCCACACTATTATTCTCTGTGATGTTGTCTCACTGTTTGTCAGTGTCAGCAGAATCTAGCTCTTTCTTTAGCTTGTTGATCAGAATTGAATGAAGACTTTCTTTAGCATCTTTCCTCTTCTCTTTTTCACTTCTCCCACACAATTTGTAATGAATTAGGTTGTCTCTATATAGACATGATTTATCTTTTCTTTGCTTTCTTGATTCTTGGCATGATCCACAATTCTCGCCAATACATTTAAAGCAAACTCTAGTTTTATCTCAAAGAGATCTTCTTGCCAACTGGACAAGTCAGCTTTAAATCAATTACTTATCTCCAGATTTATCTAGATGAATAAAACAATGATAGGTATTCATTAAGTCTATTTATAGCTCTTAACAACTAAGCAATTTTTTATTTTCTGAACTTTCTGTTCTGTCTGTCAACAATCCAGTAAGTCATCAGTGATAACTGACTGTTTCATCGGTGTGACTTCAGTTGTCATAGGGATCTCTGTCCTTGTCTTTTCTGTCGGGCAACATGGAAATTATTTCTATTGGGTTACTCTATGTTTTTCTCACGGGCAACAATGTGACTATGCTCATCGGTAATCTTGCACATTTGCTCGTCGGGTAACACTATGACTTTAATATTTTACTCTATCCATCGGCATGCACTCCGTGGGTGTATACAGTCACTTAGTGAATACTTGAATTGTATGCATTACTGATAGCACAACCTTTGATTCATCGGTTCTTTGAAGTCTTTGGCAGTATTTCCATGACCATACAGATTATATCAAGTTGACATAAATGAAAATACAATACAATAACTGATTTAATGCCTTACATGATCATCAACTTAACATCTTCAAACATTCAATCAGTTACATGTCATCAATCTCTCCCTTTGGCATTGATGGAAACATACTACATTATCATACTATACTATTGTTAATACAATATGAAATATACAGTTTCAACAAGCTTTTCTAATGTAACTATTACAAATGTCTAGCTATCGGTAAGCTCAAATAGCTTTGATTTGATTCTTGCAACTTTCTTATCTGTCTTCAATCCCTTCACTAGATAGATGTAGAATATTTCTTTCTCTGATGTGATGTGTTCTCCTTCTATGTGAAACTCTCTCCCTTTGATTGTTCTCTGTTCTTTGTGTGTACTCTCCCTTTCTTGTTACATCTCTCCCTTTGGATACTTCGATGGATATAATCTCTCCCTGAGTTGATAATGGATATAATCACTCTTTTTCTTAGTATGATAATGAGATATCTCTCTCCCTTTCATAGAAATTCCAAACAATCATCTTTGTCAAACAAGCTTTTGACAGTGATGCCAAACGGATCCTTTCTATCCATAGTATATTCCTTGAATTTCTCAATCCATCAGTAATAACTCTGGTGCTTGGAGTAGATAAATACCTTGTTGTGTATAGATGCATCTTTAAAGTCCATCTTTCTGCTTGCATCAACATGAATGATATTCTGATGATATGTAGGCTGATGCAACCTTCTAGTCAGCTTACTAACCAGTAGACAAGGGTCTAACCCCTAGTCTCTTTCTCAAGTACTCAAATGCATCCTTGGGCAGTGGTTTGGTGAAGATATCAACCAATTGTTCCTTTGATTGCACATACTCAAGTATCACTTCCATTGCCTGAACTTGTTCTCTTAAATAATGATACTTGATGGCAATATGCCTTATTTTAGCATGCATGACTGGATTCTTGTAAATGTTTATTGCACTTGTATTATCACAGTAGATAATTACTGGTTCAGTAATTTTCATATGCATAGCTTCTAGTAATTGTTTGATCCATGCAATATTTGAGCTGTTTGCAGCAACAACAACATACTCTACCTCTGCAGTAGACTGAGAGATACATCCTTGCTTCTTGCTGATCCATGTGACAATTCTGTCACCCATAAAGAACGATCCTCCAGTTCTGCTCTTCCGATCATCAATATTTCCAGCCCAATTAGCGTCACTAAAGACCTTAAGTTCAAATTTTCCTTCTCTTCTATACCATAAGCCATATTCCTTATTATTCTTCAGATATCTTAGGATTCTTTTCACAACAGTCATATGTGATTCCCTGGGATTAGCAGAAAATATAGCAACTATTCTTACTACATGTACAATATCTAGTCTAGTGTGTACAACATACATGAGTTTTCCAATCATTAATCTTTACAAAGTCTGATTTACCTCTGATGACTTGTCTTCCTTTTTCAGCTTACAACCAGTTGCCATTGGTGTTCCAACTAGTTTGGACTCTTCCATCTTGAATATATTCAGTACTTCTTTGATGTACTTGGATTGTATAATTAAAATACCTTCATCTTGTTGTATGATCTGTAGACCAAGAAAGAACTTGATCTCACCAAACATAGACATCTCAAACTCTTTTCTTATTTCATTTGCAAATGATTTTCATAGCATATCATTGCCTCCAAATATGATGTCATCAACAAATATCTCAGTAATCAAAATGTTAGCATCAGTATCTTCCTTCAAATAAAGATTACTATTTTCACTAGTCCTTACAAATCCAATACTTATAAGATAGGAATGAAGTATTTCATACCAAGCTCATGGTGCTTGTTTCAATCCATGCAAGGCTTTGTGTAGCCTACATACCATGTTTCTCTTGTCTAGATCAACAAACCCTTTTGGTTTCTCAATTTATACCTCTTCTTCAAGTATTCCATTTAGGAATGCAGACTTGACATCCATTTGATATACCTTGAATCCTTTACATGCAGCATAAGCAAGTAATATTCTCACTTCTTCTAGCCTAGCAACGGGTGCAAAGGTCTCTCCATAGTCAATTCCTTCTTCTTGTGCATACCCCTTACATACTAGTCTGTTGGAATAATGATATATTTGGCATCAGTGAATGCACTTAATGAAAATACTTATTCGATTTTGAATGCTTACCGAGCTCATCACTCAGTCCACAGACTATACCGAGCATTCAGTAAAGCTCACCG
>MU224523.1:2969969-2991172 GCA_018584345.1 Thuja plicata | reverse complement strand
ACTTTCTATTTGGAAGGTTTCTGGGTTACCAATCTTTGTGTTATGTGTTATAAATGATTACATTTTCATGCTTGCAGTAGATTAGATGAATGAATGGCTAAAGAATATAAAAGTGCAGAAATGTTTTTAAAGTTTTAAGTGTTACTGATTCACCCCTCCCCTCTCTGTAACTCTGTTAGTCCTGAATATTTCCAACATAGTCTTGCTTTATTTCTGGCGACTTCTCCATTCTCATTCAATTTGTTCCTAAATATCCATTTTGTACCAATGACATTCTTGTCATCTGGTCTTGGTACAAGTGTCCATGTCTTGTTTTTCTCTATCTTCTCAATCTCCTCATTCATAGCACTTATACAATCATCATTAATTAGTGCAACATTGACAGATTTGGGCTCGTAATCACAAATAAGACATCTTGTATATGGAGACTTACTTATGGTCCTCATACTAGCCTTCTTGTCTCCAATGATCTGGTTCCGTGGATGGTTCCTTCTAACATATCTGGCAAGTACAAGTTCAGCTCTTTGTCTATCAGCATGATCATCATTTTTCCCTTCATTTTGTTCTCCATTACTTTGTGCATCATTTTGAGCAATATTCTAATTGTTGGTATTTGCAGCCTGATGCTCGGGTGTAATTATCTATTGCTTGGGAGCTCTACATTGTTGGTCAGGTAGAGTGTTAGGTTCCTCATTGTAAGAAAACCTATTGTAGTCCTCTGGTTCTTTAGCGCTTTCCTTTTCATTTTTCTCTGCAAATTCATCTATTTTTACATTTGCACTTTCAACAAATTTGTTAGAGGTCTTATTTAGACATTTATAACCCTTTCTCTTGGTAGAATACCCTAGAAATATTCCTTCATCACTCTTGGAGTCAAGTTTTCCACTTCTATAATCTTTTAAGATATAACACTAAGTGCCAAATTTTTTGAAATAACTTACATTGGGTGTGTATCCATACCAAAGTTCATAAGGTGTCTTTTTGGTGTCTTTCTTCAATTGTACTCTGTTCAATGTGTAAATAGCAGTACTGACAGCTTCTCTCTAGAAGATTTGGGTGGTTCCTTTCTCTATCATTAGTGTCCTTGCACAATCAACTATGGATTTGTTCCTTCTTTCAGCAATTCCATTTTGATGTGGTGTTCTTGGTGCAGAGACCTGTCTTCTGATTCCATGCTCATTACAAAAGTTAGTGAATTTATCTGAAATAAATTCCCCTCCTCTATCTGACCTTAAGCATTTTAACTCCTTACCACTTTTTTTTTCAACCATTTCTTTGTACCATTTAAACATCTTAAATGCTTCTAATTTATCTTTAGAAATATGAATGCCATCATTCTAGAATAATCATCAACAAAGAGAATAAAATATCTATCTCCATAGTAAATCTTTGTCCTCATAGGTCCACATAGGTAAGTATGGACTAATTCTAGAATGACATCAGATCTATGGGTTTTTCTTTTGAAACTAGACTGTCATCTTACCTTTTTGAGAATTCTTACACATGATGTTGTCGGGCTTGGTCATCGTCGGTAAGCCTCTTACATTTCTCTTTTTTCTAATTTTTATCATTTTGTCAAAGTTCACATGACACAATATACTATGCCACAACCATATGTCTTTGTTTGTAGCCATCAAACAAGTGGTGTCAGTATCATTCAGATAGAATAAGTTACCTTTTGTCTGCTCACCGGTACCAATCAGATTTCCTAATTCATTGAAGATCTTTGCCGTCTTATTTTCAAATGCTACTTTGTGACCTGAATTACTCAACTGAGAAACACTCAATAGATTATAATTCAATCCATTTACCCAATAAGAATTTTCACATTTTATCTGGTTATTCAACATTATGGCTCCTCTACCTTCAACTAGACAAGGTGTGTCATTACCCATTCTTACTGAACCACCTTTATAGTATTCAAAAGTCTCAAACTTTTTCTTGTCACTGGTCATATGGTAAGTGCAGCCACTGTCTATGATCCATACATAATTTTTACCAACTTTAGATATGAGTGCAGTTTCTACATACCTTTCTTCATCATCATCTGAATCATCTTTTACTGCCACAAACACCATCTCGATGTCTTCCTTAGATTCGGTGTCAGTATCGTCATCTTTTCATTTTTCTAGGTTACTGGCCTTCTTTCCTTTGTCCTTGTAGTCTCAAGTATCTCTTCTTTCTGATTGTTGGTAGCTTTTGTAATCACCTCTATCAGACTTCTTCTCAAATGATCTGTCATTACTTCTGTCATCTTTTCTTTTGTTAGGACATCTTGCAGCAAAGTGTCCAATGTCTTTACAATTAAAACAAACAAGCGGAAATTTACCTTTGTATTTACCTTTGCCTCTCTGCATTCTTCTAGCCATAAGTGCTTCAATTTCATCAAGATCTTCTTCTTCACTTTCACTATCACTATCTTTTCTCATAGTGTTTTTATGACTTGATTTACTTATTCTCAAAGAAGATTTGAATGCAGACTCTATGTTTGGTAAGACATTATTATCAAAATTGTTCATCTCAAATGAAATTAGTCTTCCAATCAAACTGTCTAGAGTAACATTTCTATTTGGTAGTGCTCTCATTTCTTGAATGGAAGATACTCTAATAGCATAAGTAGGCAGTAAGGTTCTTAGAATTTTACTTACCACTGTATCTTCTTCTAGGACACCTCCAACTCCTCGGATAGAATTGACTACCTCTTTGATTCTTATGTTGTACTGTGTGATATTTTCACCTTCTTTCATTTTGAGATCATCAAACTTTCCTCTAAGGCTTCCTGCCTTGGATCTCAAAACATTCTTGTCACCACCATTTACAAGCATCAATTTGTCCCACATTTGCTTTGCAGTCTTGTAGGTTTTGACATCTTCAAATTCAGCATCGGAGAGTGAGGAAGAAAGCTCTATCATCATGCAGTTGTGTTCATGCTTCTCTCTCAATTGTTCAACTGTTGGTGCTCCTGTGGGAAACACATATTCAGTATCTAAGTATTGAGTAATATCATTACCAATACCTGATAAGTGGAGTCTTATTCTGCTCTACCATGAAGCAAAATTATCTTTGTTCAACTTGGGCACATCTCGTCTGTTCATCTTGTGATATTTATCTTAGGTCTTGAAACCTTCCTTCTAAGCACACAAGCTCTGATACCAATTGTTAGTAATAACTGAGAGGAGGGGTGAATCAGTGGCCTCAAAAATTAATCCTTAAATCAACCCTTAAAACTTATAACCACAAATTATGTCTCTAGTTATCTTCTGTCCTACAAGATGAATGCCTTGAGATAATTTTATCAATTTTCTACTTGTCAGATTGCTTTGTTTAAACCTTCTTCTGTATGTTTACTGATAAGCAATCAACTATTAACCGAAACATAGTAAATATGCAGAGTATACCGATCAATCCAGAATTGCATATGTGAAATGTAAAACAGTAAAGTAATGAAACATAAACACATAACACATGGATTTTTAATATGGAAACCTTGTTAAGGAAAAAACCACTGGGACCGGTACCCCAAATTTTCACTCTTCTGAAGTGAGCCCTATTAAGAGCCAACCCTATTAAATGTTATAAACACACTGTTAGGTGTGACCTTGTTAGAGGATTTAAAAGATAGTTTTTCACCTAGTATATGGCATCTAATGCTACCATCCTTGATCAAACACTCACTTGGCCTATCAATAGGTATCGGGCATATCTAATGCTACTTTCATGATCAAACCTTTTGATATTCCTTAGGATGTATCTCAATTGTAAAAGACTTTTAATTCCTCAGTTAAGAGACTTGATGCTTCAATAGTTAAACTGAAACACTAATGATCTGTTCATACATACAACTCAATTGCAGATTTTCAGATCTATTGTAAGTCCATTACCTCTCTGATCAATATAATTAGTTCTATACCTTTTCTCCACACTGTTCTACCGTGTGATGTTGTCTCACTATTCGTTGGTGTATGTAGAATCTATCTCTTTCTTTAGCTTGTTGATTAGGATTGAATGAAGACTTTCTTCTTCTTAATATTTCTTTAGCATCTTTCCTCTTATCTTTTTCACCTCTCCCACACAATTCGTAATGAATTGGGTTGTCTCTATATATACATGATTTATCTTTTCTTTGCTTTCTTAATTCTTGGCGTGATCCACAATTCTCGCCAATAGATCTAAAGAAAACTCCAGTTTTATCTCAAAGAGATCTTCTTGCCAACTAGAGAAATCAGCTTTAAATCAATTACTTATCTCTGACTTTATCTGGATAAATAAAACAATGATAAGTATTCATTAAGTCTATTTATAGCTCTTGACAGCTAAGCATTTTGTCATTTTCTAAGCTCTCTATTCTATCAGTCAACACTCCAATTAGTCATCGGTGATAACTGACTGTTCCGTTGATGTGACTTCAGTTGTCATCAGGATCTCTATCCTTGGATTTTCTGTCAGGCAACACTGAAATTCTTTCCATCGGGTTACTTTTTGTTTTTCTCATCGGGCAACAATGTAACTATGCTCATCGGTAATGCTGTGCATTTTCTCATCAGGTAACACTGTGACTTTACTCTTTTACTTTGTCCGTCAGCATGCACTCCGTTAGTGTATACATTCACTTAGTGAATACTTGACTTGTATGCATCTCTGATAGCATAGCCTTTGATTCATCGCTTCTTTGAAGTCTTTGGCAGTATTTCCATGACTATACAGATTATATCAAGTTGACATCAATGAAAATACAATACATTAACTGATTTAATGCCTTGCATGATCATCAACTTAACATCTTCATACATTCAATCAGTTGCATGTCATCAGGATATGCTTTAAAGATAAATATAAAACTTAAGTGTTTTATCTGACGTGTAAGTCAAATCCATATTGATTGGAATAAAACTGTTTCTCAGTAGACTGGTTCTCGGGTTTCTCTTCACTCTTTCCTCTCGGGTTTCTCTATAGACTGTCTATCAGTTTGCTCTGTTGTCTACTCTGTCAATTTACACTGTTAACTTCTCTTTTGGGTTACATTGTAAACTTCTGTCAGGTCCCTCTGTGAATTATGTTGTCAGTTTACACAGTGATCTGTCTGTTGAGTTCCTCTGTCGGGTTCTTCTATACTTAACATTTTTGGTGACCTCTATTAACTGTTGTGTTGGGTTGCATTGTAAACCTATCTTTCGGTGATCATGTACCGACGGTTCAAAAATTATTTCCTTTGTATACTAATGGCACAATATGATCGTCAATCTCCCCCTTTGACATTAATATCAAAAAATTATATGAGCAAAACTAAAATATTTAGTATGTACATCATGTGTTTACCTTGTCAATATGACTCCCCCTATGTGCATATCGGTATAGTATAGGTTCATGTATATACACTTGCATTTATAATATTTCCCCCTTTTCACCTTATCAATTCTCCCTTTATTTTCTCTTTGTCACATATTATTTCCCCCTTTTTGATAATAAGGACAAAGGTGTAATACTTACAACTTGTTGAGGATGTGGGAATGGGAGTTTTTTATATCTTCCATCATTTCGTCCCACTTCTCCTTATGGTGTTCAAGGGTCATGATCTCCAATGTGATCCTTGCATGCATATCATATATGCTTTCTATCATAGACATTTCCAGGGTGGGAATCAATGCTCTTGGTGATGTCATATGTTGTTGCAATAATGTAAGATTCGGTAGAAGTAGATCTTGAAGCTCAGTTACCTCATCTCTGAACTTTGATTCTGCCTCTAAAATCTCAAGTCTCAACCTTTTAGCTTCCATAATCTTTTCATAATGCAATTTTATTGCATTGTCATTGGTAGTAAGACCTTGTCACTAGCATTTAGATCTGCATCTATCTATGAAATATTCTCACTATTTTCCTTAGTGAATTGCTCCATTGTGCATAAATTTTGAACTAAGGTTATAGTTTTTGAAATGATTGGTTCCAATTCATTGACTAGTTCAGATAGCTTTACCTTGTTCTCAACCACTTCTTGGCTGATTTTCTCTGTCAATTTGTATTGATACTTTTTCTCTTTGCGTTCTTCTATTGCCTTATCTGCATCCACATTCTGTGATGTGATGGCTTCGGTAAGAGCAGATAATTGATCAAGTATAGAAGCATTTTGATCAAAGTCGGTATCAAGTACAATTTGCAGAAGCATTTCCTGGTTTTCTCTAGTACATGTGTGTCCTTTGTTTCCTTTTTAAGCTTATCTTGGATATCTTTCCTTTTACAAAGTTCTGCATACTTTGTAAGTGACTCTGGATCCAATGTCCTTGGATTACAATCTGGTATTTCAATGATCTCATCTAGGGTGACTGGATTCTTATTCTTATTATTCTTCTTTGAAAGTGTAGTGGAGGCACCTGTATGCAATACCATAGCAAGTTCATTTGCTTGGTTTGATGTGCTTGATGAAGGATTTGTAGGTGTTGGTCCTTTTACTTGTTGCTCGGTATTTACCTATCAGTTGGGTGTAGATGTCTCCACATCAACCTTAGCTTTATCTACAATTTCTCCTTTGGTATCCTTTGGAGTGGCATCACCTTGCTTCTCTACTTCACCTTTATCTTTTTTCTCTCCATTTGTTTCTTTATATTCTTCATTTGTTTCTTTCTTCTCTCCATCTATATTATGTTCATCAGTTGTGTTTTTCTTCTCCTCTTCACCCTTATCCTCAGGTATGCTTGCATCATTGTCGGGTGATTTCTCCTTTTTTGAGATGATATTGATAGCTTGTATCAATAATGGCATTTGGCCTGGTATATTAACTTGTGCAACATCCTTTGTTGTGTCATGTTCCTTGGTTTTCTTAGAGGTAATAGTGACATCTTCATCTTCTTTTACTTCATCGGCAGGATCTTCACTGATATCTATTATTATCACATCTTGGATTGTGACATCTATTGTGTCTTCTAATGAATACAAAATCTGAGGTATGTCATTAATTTCTTTACTACCTTCTGTATTCAATTCAACTTAAGTGACATCCTCATTATCATTTATAAGAATGTGCTCAGGGCTTGGTGTAGCCTGATTTTCTTCATTGTGAGTCTTGTCGGTAAGTTCCAATACTCTCTCGAGGCTTGTATCCTCTTTGGGTACATTGAGTATTTTTCTCCAAGCATCCTCACTTTCTTTGTGAAGCTCAATTAAGCTTCCTTGTAGCACTTTGTAGGCTCTCAATTTTTTTGACAAATTCTTTGAATGTAACTTCATCATTTCTTCAATTTCTTCCATTTTGGACTCGAGTGGCATAACAGAAACTAGGGATCTTTCCCTTATCTATTTTTTAGAATTTAATGCAAATGTCCACCTTGTCAATAACCTATCTAGAAGTTCTTGTGGCATCATCTTTTCAAACTGTATAAGTATATATTTGAATACACACATTGTAGTGATGATGGCTTCTTCTATTTTATTTTGATCCTTGGGATTTAGAGTTAGCCATTGTCTAATATTAGGATTAGATATTCTACCTAACCTAATGATTGATGCAGAAACCTCATCAATTATGGTAGGAAATTTGTTCTTTACAGGTTGTTCATCTTGTGCAGTGTCCTATGTATCTTCCTTGCTTCGGATTAGTCATTTTCTCCTCTTTGGTTCTGATGTTTGTTCGGTTTGAGGCTTCCTTTTATAAGTCCTCACTTTTCCCTTTTAAGTCGGTGATGAACTTGCATCTTTTGTTGTCTGACTCCTTTTCCTAGATGCAGTAGTAGTTCTTGGCTTCTTTGGGGGCGGTGCATCAGACTCTGTTGATTTGGAGTCGCTCTCTTGTTCACCTTCACCAACGAGAGATTGTCCCTCGATGTCTTGTTGTTGTTATATTTATTCTTCATTGATCGACAACTTTTCTTAAGAGTTTTTACCATTTTATCCTTCTTTCTGTCAATTTTATTCACTACTAGACTGGTCTTTATTCTTGCCTTAGCCTCTTCATAGCTTCCAAACCTTGGTAATGATTTTTCTAATGGTTCATTTAATAATGCTTTAGTATAATTGGTGGCTTGATCTATGTTGATCTCATAGTCAAGTGGGGATAACCATGCTATCATCGGTATAGTTGGTTTGATCAAGGTGGTATCGGTGTCCACCATAAAACAAATATCAACTTTATATTTATCCACTAGTTATTCTGGTATCCTCATCATTTTTTGCATTCTGTCCTTGAATCTAGTGAAATATTCATCCATGACTGATGTAAATTTTTCACCTAGTGACTTAATGAATTCACTGATTTGAATTGTCACTGGTCGGGTAGTGTCCTAGTTGACATTACTGAAAGATGGGAAAAAGTCTTGAAAGTAGAAAAATATACATATGATGAGTGAACCAAACTTACATGAGTTAGATTTCACTGATCTAATGGTCCTCATGTTCTCCTCCATTAATTTCTCCGGTAGAATCTCAGATAGATCCAACTGTAGACCCTTCTTTACAATCTTGTGAGCGGTGTCAACAACTCCACTTGCAATGTTGTTTAACCGACTGGCTTGGAATATCTTATATCCCAAGATAAATGCACCAAATTTTAGTTCTACTGTAGACCCTTCTCTACAATCTTGTGAGCGGTGTCAAAAACTCCACTTGGAATGTTGTTTAACCGAATGGATTGGAATATCTTATATCCCAAGATAAATGCACCAAATTTCAGTTGTAGATCTTTGATGAAGTTTACCTTCAATCCTCTGCCATCCCATTCTGCACCTATCACCTTCTCAATCTCAAGCTAAGAAGGGTGTTTAAGTGCCTTGGCCTTGTTGGTTATTGGATAATCGGTCACTGTGTGTATCACATCCCTGGTGTTCTATTTTGTCTCGTCCAGTCACATCTTTTAGTCATGTACCTTTCTTAGTACTATCCTGATCCACTCGGTTTTAAACTCCTTTGGGAATATTAGGGCATTTGTTGACCCTTTGACCTCAATGTGTTTATGTTCATCTTTGATGGTTCCATCTATGCAAAGCTTCTTCTAAGCTTGTTCAACCTCAAGATCTCCTATTTTAGTGATCTTGCAATGTATGTATGCCCGAACATCCTCGACGATCAAAACCATAGGTGGTATGCTTGAGAATGCTCCAGCATCGTCGGGTTGTGAGGCAACCTCAGGGAAGAATTTGTAATGTGACTCCTCACAGGTGGAGTTCTTGATCAGTTTGACCTTATTGTCTTTGGCATCCTTGGTCTTGGTTACACGAGATATGGTTTCCATGATTTCTAAAAAATTAGGGCTTTTCCCATGAACAAACAGTGATCTCAGTGATTCTAGTTACTTACTTAACCTATTGTAGCTGCTGGGAATATGTTTGAGTTCCATGAATCTTCTTGTTAGTCACTTCTGCAATCTAGTCATTGTTCTTTGCTCTTTGCTCTGCTTCATCGCTCTTAATTGGATGGTGAGTGAATGAGCTATTCCTTCATCCTTTTATAGATGACACCCTAAGTGGCACATTTAATGCTTTACCCACTTCTTGGTGTATGAAGACGGAGTTGCTCGGGGAACATGCTAACTTCATTTTTGGTGAGTGTGCGATGCTCAGGGTAAGTGTCAACTCACTTGACCTTACACATGTTTATCGACGGTGCTCGGTATTGGGCGAAGACTGATTTTCTTTTTATATGTTTACTAACGATTCTCGGTTTACACTAGTAGCTTGACTTTTGTATGTATACCGATGGTTTTTAGTATGCATTGACCGACGTGATTGGATTCAAAAATCCATGACAAGTAATACCATAGTGCATCTTTATTCATGCTAGTTTGGCATTTTATCTATGTATAAAGGAATTGATGTAAAGTATTACTTGGTATAGTGCATTTCCATACTTTTTCTTCTTAGACGGGGGTGTCACCAGATCTATTGGATAAGGTGTCACCAATTGCATTTCTCGGTCCAACATCATCAATGTTTGTAGCTTTCCTCCACATTTTGTTTCTCATTTTCCTCATGTCTTCAATGGTATTGCCATTGGGAAAAGTGCTTGTTTCTGTCACTTAGTCTCTGCAGTCCTCTCTTAGATGACCGACCCTATGATAGTGTAAGCATGCCATTCTGGGGTTAGTCTAGCTTCTAGATCTTCTCATCCATTTTCTCATGCAGTTTGCAACTATGTGACCATATCTTATACCACATGTGCATTTTGTCCATGTATTGTAATCCCAAACATATGAGTTACCAACTCTTTTTGGTTGATAATCAATTTCTTGTTCTTTTGGCTTCCATGCTTGCTTTTTCTTTTCCCTGCATTCAAGAGATGTGTGCCCATACATTTTGCAAGTAGGACAATATTTTTCCATGTAGGTTTCCTTCTTTGGTTGTTTCGCCTTAGATTTACATTCATATGCTTTATGTCCTTTCTTGTTACAGTTATAACAATTTCCTATGAATGTAGATGTGGATTTAGGAATGCCTTTCATTTTGCTCTTGCAAACATTTGATGTGTGGCTTGGTTTTCCACGGTGATTGCATGACTTCTTTCTTGGTCTTGGATTTGTGTAGACATCTTTGTGATTAGATTGATTTGATGATTCTCCATGCTCGGTATACCCTAGTCTGGTATTGTTGTTGACTCTTCTTTGTCCATCTAGAAAATCATCCATTCTTTTGGTACTTTCTTCAGCTTTCTTGATCATATCATTGTGTTGTTTCTGAATTCTTACTTCATGCTTTAGTATTTTTATTTTCTTGTCTTAGCTCACCAATAGCTTCTATTTTTCCAATGAGTTCTATGTTCATTCACTTTGCCTCCTGATTCATAAGAACAATCTGATTGGTGATCTCATGATGATATTTAGTAACTCTCTCTCTCTCTCTCTCTCTCTCTCTCTCTCTCTCTCTCTCTCTCTCTCTCTCTCTCTCTCTTCNTCTCTCTCTCTCTCTCTCTCTCTCTCTCTCTCTCTCTCTCTCTCTCTCTCTCTCTCTCTCTCTCTCGTAGCTTTTCAGTGATCTTCCTCCTATCATCAATAGCTAATTTTCTTTCTTGTTCATCTTGTCTAGCATTATTCATAACATCAATCATCCTTACCATCTGTGTCTCTTAACCAATTTGTAGTATCTTTACTTGCTCTATCAGATGTTGATTGATTTCATTCAGACATGTTATGCTTCATTTACATGTGTTTGATGTATTGCTAGATGTAGATCCTGATGACTCAAATAGATCAGGTATCTCTTCTTGATGATAGTATGTTTCATTACAGAGAGATGTCATAACCTTTCTTTCATCCAGTAGCTCTCTCATCTTGATTCTTTTTGCTTTGTATTTCTCATAGAAGATTTGTATCTCTAACTTCTGATTCTCAATACTTTTGTCTAGCTTATACCTTTCCATTGTAAGATCTTTTCTCTCAAGTGATTTAAAATTTTCCAAATAAGAGATCTAGCTCTAATACCAATTTTTAGAATAATGGAATGGTGTGTACCGAGAGGGGAGGGGTGAATCAATACCCTTAAAACTTTTTGTTAATTAACCTTAATCCTTTATGTAATCAATTCCCTGTGTTACCAACCATACCTGTTATTCTATCTTTGTGTATGTAATATCAAATCATAATCTTAATTAGAATGTAAACATTCATAGAAAAATTTATGAAATGTAGTGACACATGACATAAGATTTGGTAACCCAAAAAACCCCTGTTAGAAAGTAAAAATTGCAGTGGGGATGAAACCCACAAAACTTCACTATTTGCAGAATGGAAGGGGTTCGTTAAAGCTTACAATTTTGATCACTTCTGATGATCTTACCCTATTAGGAGTAACATTTTTAGACTGGTTAAGGTCTACTCTATTAAGATCTTTAGTAAAAAAATTTAGTGTGCACCCGGTTAAGAGATTTACAAAAGGATTGTTAAATCCACCTTCTCAAAGGATTTCTTCTATTTGATACACTTATTAGAATGCAGTCAAAAATACTTATTGACCTGAGTATATGCAATCTAGAATTGTTGAGTATAGATCCTTTGAAGTTTACAATATTATGTATCACCTACAGTGATTGATTAATACCTATGTTCTACTCGGTAGCCTTGGATCTTGTTCTTTATAACTGATTTCTTTATTTTTTGTTCTGCTGCATGAAACACTTTGTCTAATCGATAGATGTCTGCTCGAGTACAATCATTATCACATCAACTTGTTTTGATTGATTACACGTCTATTTATACAATGATTTTGACCTAAATAAATTTCACGCTTTTCAATGATAACTCTATGATCAAAGGTTTACAACTTGACTTTGATCTCCTAGCTTGCATGTTTTCAATCATTTAGACTGATTAAAACAATTAAAATTACTTTACTTTTCCCTCAAGAAATGGTTTTAAAGATATGCTTTAAATCTAAATATAAAACTTAAGTGTTTTATCTAACGTGTAAGTCAGATCCACATTTCTCAGAATAAGACTATCTCTCGGTAGACTGGTTCTCGGGTTTCTCTTTAGTCTTTCCTCTTGGGTTGCTCTGTAGACTGTCTGTCGATTTTCTCTATTATCTGCTCTGTCGGTTTACATTGTTACCTTCTCTGTCAGGTTACACTGTAAACTTCTATCGGGTTCCTCTGTGAATTATGGTGTCAGTTTACACAGTGATCTTTCTGTCGGGTTACTCTCTTGGGTTCCTCTATACTTAACATTTTTAGTGACCTCTATTAACTGTTGTGTCGAGTTGCACTGTAAACCTGTCTTTCGGTGATAATGTATCGACGATTCAAAAAAAATTTCCTTTGCATACTAATGGAAACATATGATCATCACTTTTAATATTATTGGAGTAAAGATTTTCTTAGAAATTTTGAATTAGTTATAAGTATACCTTTTCCTATAGTTGTATCTACAGTATCAATAAGTCTAATAAAAAATGTACAATTATAATAAGTAAGTCCAATGAAGTTTTTGAATGTTCCAAAGAAAAAATTCCTTGTAACTTGTTAACTTAAGGATTATTTTACCTGAGGTGGGAGTTCTGCTAGTACCGGCGTCACCGCGATTTCCATGACCAGGTTCTTGAGTAAACAAAAATTCCTATAACAAGAACACATACATATTTTAGCTCATGACATAAAAAAGTATAAAATATAAACCTTTATTGAACTTTTATTATAACTAAAGATTCATTACTACTTACTTGATAATGACGTGCTTGCGACATCAATTCATCTGTCCTCTTAGATGCATATCCTTGGTTAAATTTGGATCCTCCAAAATTTTAATAATTTCTGCAGTGACTTTTTTTAATTTTTTCTTCACCACATTTACAAGGTTAAGGATATCTGGGAGCTCATCCCTATCTACATTTATTTCCTTTGTTTTTGCAGGTGCTTTTCCCCTATCTTGAACATCAATTTGTGATATGAATATTAGTAAAACTATCATATTAACTCCAAGACCCTAAATAAAAGAACATAATAATATAACATTTTTCAGCTATCTAATTTGTACAACTACAATAAGGTTTACCTTTGCTAAACAATGGGTGGGTGGAGCATCCTCGTAGCCTCTATCATGTGGGGGATCCATGTCATCCTATGACAAAGATTAAAAATAAAAACTTCAGCAAATTGAAAGCAATAGACTTAGCAAAAAAAACTTATTAATAAAATGGTATATTGGAGTCATAAACTTGAGGTTAGTTTAAATGGTATATAGTACTTACCATCCTCATGATAGTAACTTTGTTTGTATCTATGCAATTCAAATGGTAATCTATTAACAGTTCTTCCCCTGCACTTATTGATTTTATCGCACATACAAAAACACGATTCCCCTCACGCCCCTTAAATATGCAATTGGGTTTCTTATTAGTTGACGTAGGTCGCGTACTATTTATAAAACCTGAAATATTCCCTATTTTTTTTGGTCTCCCATCAATCTATATAGAAAATCTTTTACTTTGATCATTCTTTGTCCATTGTATATAATTTGCTGACAGTGCATACCTACGCATACTTTTTTCTATTGATCAATCTGCATCCAATCGTTGCAATTGTAACAAGGTCCGACAAACTGTATCAATTCAACAAGTTTGTTTTAACATACCTTTATCCCATCCATGGAAAATAGGCCCAAACCATGTAATGAGGATGGAGCTATGCGATATATCCTCTCGTTAACACAAAAACCAGTGTTAATTGGAGGTAGCTCCTTGGTTACCCATTCTTTCTCAAGATGTGTGAACTAAAAGGGCACCTTGATGTCACCTTTGGTCTCATCATCATAAGAACATGACCCCCTTCAGCAAGGAAAATTTGCATGCATTTATTAAATTTTTTTCTAATCTTTTGACCTCTAGTTGATCTCCCTATTTTAGTCGTACTACATGTCAAACTTTCATCTACCATTCCCGCATTTCCCTCATTTGAGGAAGATAGATCTAACAAGTACCTATTTGGTGGTTCCTGCAATCCATCATATATAGTTGGTAAGGAGTGAGATATTTTGCTAAACGAGGGTAATGTTGATAAAGTCGACCATAAAATTGATGTTGAGGGTAGTACTGTTAAATCATGAGCAAGTTAATACCTTATTATTAAACCACTCAATGAAGATGGGCATAAAGAGAAAGCAATAAATTAATAAACTATTTCTATAGGGCTTATTGACTTATACCTGCTGATCCATGTCACTGTGCAGGATCCTCGTGAAAGGGGTTAAATTTCCTGCACATGTGAATCATTTATCTTAAGTTAGCTAAAAATTACATGATACGTATGCTACAAATTACATAGAAGACAACATGAACAGTATGCAAGATCGTAAACATGAACAAATTACCTTTACCTTATATATGGAATGCAAGATCGTCAACATAAGGGGTGACAATGTGTGCAGTTAATTGCGTGTTTCCAGAAAGGTTGACAATCAAACAAAATATATACATGTAATCAACATCAATTAATTGAGCATCATAAGAAATACATTGGTTATCATAAATCACATATGTTGTAATCATTAGAATTGAACACAATAAATTAATTATACCATGCCATTAGAGGTGAATACATCAATAAATCAATATTAAATATATATACTAATCAATATAAATATATATAAATAATTAAATCACATACCTTGTACTTTTTAATCATGTCATTGATCATCTTCTTCATCCATCATCATCATCATCATCATCATCATCATCATCACCATCATCTTCTTCTTCTTCATCATCTTCAGTAGCTTCTTCTTCCATCACATTATACTTTACCGGCCTTCCTCTAGGATCATGTCTAACAACAAATGACCAACCCAGTTTATGTGGAACCTCTAAGTAAAACACTTGCTCACATGGGCTTGGAAGAACATATGGCTCATCTCTAATTGGCTCAAACAACCTTGTATTAATCATTGTAAATTTATTATTGTGTTGAATAATAGTTCTATCATGATCATTTTGATTCAGTTGTAGCTTGTACCATTTGACGACGATTAGAAATAATTTGAAGGAGTTATAGTCACACTCAAGTATATCATCCAAGATGTCATAGTATCTATTTTGATATTTTTGAGGATTTATGTCATTTCTAGATGAAATATTAGTGACCTCAAAGACTGCAGTTATCCTAGAATCACAAGTTTTCTTCGTGTCATCCAACTTTTTTATGCAAAATTTGTGGCAATGATAGTACATAGCTTTGTGGTGCTTGACCTGCATTTTTTCAAATGTATGAAAATTATTTGCATCATGAGTTGATATGAAACATATGGGTCATGATCATTAATAATTTATTATGTACCTTTCTACCTCTTAAACCATATGCTAGATCAATTAACATTGGCGTAACATTGAAATCTTCATTACGATGAGCTTCTCTAACCAATGAAGAAACACATTCCTATGTTAATGAGAAACTATTTTGTTAACATAGTTCAATACATACCGTCATCCAATCAAGATTGTTCGCAATATACAAATGTATTGCATCGCACTCTCGACCAACTGTATAAAAAAAAGACCAATTACAAATAAGTTATATTGAATATTTATAAGAATTAATTAACTACACTAAGATCTTATAATTACCTCTCACTTTCGTCAATCTACCTTTCCCCATCAAGTACTCCCCTTCGAATTTGTTAATGAAGTTGGGATCCCAAATATGATCTACATAGATCTTTTCTGCAAACTTAGGAAGATATTCACTAATGTACACCACGGTTTGGTATACCATATATCCCTCCACCATAAAACCCTGAGGATGTGCTCTTTGTTGAACCAAGCCCTTGAAAAATTTTAAGTGCCTCTCAACCATCCACATTGACCTAGTTTGTACAGGGCCACATAATCCAATCTCCTCAACTTGATGTATGAGGTAATGTTCTTGTGAATTGAAAAAAGTTGAAGGTAAACACTTTTGTATTTCACACATAAGATGAAGAATTTTTCTCTTCCAATATTTTGTATCTTCTTTATGTATTTCTTTCGGTGACAACCACCTCATGTATTTTTCAAGATCATATATAACTTGTTTGACACTATTATCGAAGTGGTGAGGGAGAGATAGAGGTAGAACGTATTGCAATAATTGTAAAATGATCTTTTCAATGTTTTATAAAATAATACAATGAAAACTATATGTAGTATACAAATATATAGTGAATACAAAATAACATGAATTACCTTAATAAATGTATGTCAATTGTGTGTTTTCATCCCTGTCCCAAATTCACTTTTCTTTGATATGCGATTGTTTATGTTCACAGAAAATCTTGTGGGAAATCATATTTTTTGTATGACTTCTTTTATAGCATTGCTCTGCTACTCCAACAATAACCAAATAAGGGCACTTATATTAATCTAGTCTCCATTGTCATTTGATTGAATGAAATTTTTCATTGCATGGTTGGATTTCTCAATGTCACTACAAATTTTGACTATTTTGTCTGTCACGCCTTCCATCCAATATTTTCCATAATGTCTCTGTTACATTCTTTTCAATATGCATAGCATCAAAAAAATATACGATTGAGAGTTGCTCGTAGTATAGAAACCTACTAAATTGTGTAGGATAACTTTTTAGTCTTTTTGGAAGTTGGTCATTAATGCCTTGATGACCTTCACAAGAATCAATTACATCATCATTAAATAAAACAAAATATCAAAATATAAATTTCAAACAAAAACATTAGATGAAATGACATTACCTCGATGATTTATTCTATTGTATTCCAAATTCCATAGGTGAGGTGTCATTCTTCGTGGCTTTGATGTTGTCTTTTCTTTCCCATTGAAAAGATGTTTTTTGGTAATTTGGTACTTATGATTTATGTGGAGAAAGTGTCTATACCCATCGAACACCTACTTTCCTAAACTTATTGAATGACAACATTTCATCTTTGGACCAAAAACTGGACATGCAAATTTTCCCTTTGTCTGGAGACCTACAAGATCATGTATAATTGGATTAAATATGTTAATTTTGTGTTAGCACTATAACATACTAAAAAATAGGTGTTAATTAGAGAACATACCACAAAAATGTGTTATCCCGAGGGCATCATGTATTGTCCATACAAGCATTGCGTTGAATTGAAATTATCTTTGACCTATTGGTCTAGAGATGTCATACATAGTGACCCCATTCCATAACACCATCAGCTCGTCGATAAGGGGCTCAATATATACATTCATATCTTTAACTTGGTACTTATCTAGTTGAATACACAAAAATATTACATAATTATTATGACCATTTTGATGGATTATTTATCATAAATTAATTTAGATGACTATTAAATGAAAAAATGCCTGGAACAATCATTGCCAACATTATGTGCTCCCTCTTTATGGACATCCAAGGAGGAATTTTATTGTTGATAACAAAAATAGGCCACACCGAGTAAACAGATCTCATCTCTCCAAACGGATTGACACTGTCTGTTGCGAATGAAAGCTGAGATTACAAGGTTCTTCTTTAAAGTGTGGCCAAGTTTCCTCTATTTTCTTAAATGTCAAAGAATCTGTAGACATTCACATAATGTCATCTTGACTTCTATTGTGTGCATGGTAATCCATAAATTGTGCCAAGCTAGTGCACCTGAATAATCATTACAGACGTGGAATAATGAGAATATACTGAAGATCCTTGCGAGACACTTTTTTTGTTATTTGATCTAATCGATATCTACTAATATGACAATCAAAGCATTCTATTGCAAATTCATGTTGTTTATGATATATAATATTATCATTCAGACAAACATGTATTGTTTGATACTCCATTCCAATATCTTTCATAATGAAAGATAATTATCGGTACGAGCGAGGTAGAATGTTTGATAGTGGTAACAAAAACTCACCTATCAACCTACGACCACAAATAGAATTGGTTAATATAAAGAATATTAATTAGTACATGATTCACCCTTTGTTAACTATAAGGAAATTATGACTAAAAAAGATGAAAAAGATGACATATATGACATACCTTAACACATGTGTGATTGCTACGTTGGATAAACCATTTATAACCTTCAATTTTATCAACAAAAATAAAGTGGAAAGAATATTTGTTTGGGAGCCTTTGTATATGGGCTTGTATGCCTTCTCAAGTATAGGTACATCAAGGTCATATTCATCATCATCATCATTAGTTACGCCAGTTCCATCATCTTGATCATTGTGATCTTCTTCCATGGGATCATTACCTTCTACTTCCATATTCACACCTCCATGTTCCCTCATTTGGAAATCCACATTCTCTGGTTTGTCATGGTCCATAGCATGAAACCCAAGGCGATTGACCTATATCAAAATGATGACCTTAAATTAACCATGACCATGATGTCATCATCACTTAATTTCTTATGTATATAAATTATTGAAATACATACCAATGGATGAAATTTGTTTCCCCCTTCAATGTGACCATGCTGCCTACAATGTTCCTTGACTGTTTTGATTAGATATCTTTGAGTCTTTAATCCCTTGCAAATATTACAAGGACAATAACATTTTCCATCACCTTTTCTTTTAAAGTTGGACCACAATCTAGCAATTGTCTCATTTTTTTTGGGTTGATTTTATCAGACATGGTATTTCTTGAATGGAATGACTCGTTACTTGTACATTGATTAGACTATTGGTGGAAGAAGGATGATTTGTTTGCAACCTACAGATACAAACACTGAACAACCATTTTCTCAACTCTAATTTTATCAACACAAAGGGACATTTATCATAGCCATAGAAACCTGATTATTTTTAAATGGAATACACTGAGGAGTACCATCATAAATATTGATCGTTTACAATCATGAACAGTAAACCTAAATCAGATAGCTCATTTTTTATTAGCATGTGTAGTCTCGCAATATCAGCAAATGTGTAGTCTCAGAACTGTCCATTTCTTAGTGTATATGAAAAATGAATGAAATATCAAGCTGAAATAAAACATTGAACAAAATAGTATTCCACATAGAGTGAATGAAATATACCATCAAAAGAAGGTGAACTCCATAATTGGCACAAACTCAGATAGGGGAAAATTCAAATTTAAGGCCTAATTTATCAAGAACAACAAACAATGTGGAACCCCACAATCAAAAACATGAAACACACTTTGTCAACAATGTTCAAAATCATTAGGACTATAGAAAAATCATTAAGACTATAGAAAATCAAGTTCTAGAAATGGACAGTTTTGATTCTTTTCCATTACAACAATTGAGCATTCATCATTTGGTACTTCTTGGTGTATTCCATTTAAGTATATAAGGCACAAATTATTCCATTTATATATGTTCAAAAAATTTCCACTAATGATTTGGGGAATGCAATCATGTAAAACACAAACTAATATTATTATTGTGTTATGTAAAATACAATCATGTAAAACTTGTGCATATACAAATTTCACCTGTGCATATAAGAGTTGATCAGAGAAGGTATATGCATAGGTGACAAACATGCAAATTTGACCAAGCATTACAGGGAACTTGACCCTGCAACAAATGGACTTGTGATGATTTTCACAATAGTACATTTTTTGCAGGGTAACCTCCCAGTAGTGCTTAGGAAAATCTACATGTTCATCACATGTGCTTATACCTTCTTTGGTGGGAGGATTCTAATGTTGTATAGTATTTAATTGTCATTGTATATGGGATCATGGGTAGTATTATGAAATAAGTTGTTGTTTTGGGGGTTTTTAAGGTCTTGAAAAGGTCATAGTCAATGTAAGAGTTGATCAGAGAAGGTATATGCACAGGTGAAAAACATCCATATTTGACCTTAAGCAATATTGGGAGCTAGAACCGACAACAAATGGACTTGTGATTATTTTCACAATAGTACACATGTTGCAGGGTAAGCTCCCAATATTGCTTAGGAAAATTTGCATGTTCATCACCTATGCATATGAAGTGGCTCTAATGGAAGATACAGTCATTGAACAACCATTTTGTCAACTCTAATTTTGTCAACATAGAGGGACATTTATCATAGCGATAGAAACCTGTTTATTTTTATATGGAATACACCAAGGAGTACCATCACAAATATTGACCGTTTACAATCATGAACAATAAACCTAAATCAGATAGCTCATTTTTTTATCAGCATGTGTAGTCTCGCAATATCAGCAAATGTGTAGTATCAGAACTGTCCATTTCTCTATGTATATGAAAAATGAATGAAATATCAAGCTAAAATAAAACATTGAACAAAATAGTATTCCACATAGATTGAATCGAATATACCATCAAGAGAAGGTGAACATAATTGGCACAAACTCGGGCATGGGAAAAGTCAAATTCAAGGCCTAATTTATCAAGAACAACAAACAATATAGAACCCCAATATAAAAAACATGAAACCTAATAAAGAACACTGCAAAACTTGATTGGGAAAATGGAATTTAAAAAGTAAGGAAAGGTGAGAGGATCAATCAAATAATAAAAAAAAGAAACTCTTTTTATCAACAATGTTCAAAATCCTGTCACCAAGCATAGACATAGGAAATCAAAAAGGGACAAAAGACAAGAAATAAGAAAAATCATTAGGACTATATAAAAATCATTAAGACTATAGAAAAACAAGTTCTAGAAATGGATGATTCTAATTCTTTTCCATTACATCAATTGAGCATTCATCATTTGGTACTTCTTGGTGTATTCCATTTAGATATGTTCAAAATTTTGCCAGTAATGATTTGGGGAATGCAATCATGTAAAACACAAACTATTATTATTATTGTTATGAGAA
>MU224523.1:2947351-2969892 GCA_018584345.1 Thuja plicata | reverse complement strand
ACCACCCACTCTACACCATTGAAAACATCTTCAATGTCCCTCAATAAGTCAGTGGAATCATCCAAGCAAGTTAAACAACTCAAAAATCCCAAACATGTGTGTATATGTGTATATATACATGTGTGTGTATATATATCCACATATATGTGCATATATACCCACACATATATGCATATATGTGTATATACACATGTGAGCATATATACAACTCTATTTTTCAATTTTATACTAATTGTCTTGTAGAAGTTCAGAGTTTGATTTTGTCTTTCACTATGAATTTGTAAGATCCATCCCCTTTTTGTACAGGTTATAACTTGGGGATGGATCCACATTTCTATTGTACTTTCTAACATGAATAATGCAGAAACAAGGAGTTTTCAAGTGAATGAGGTTGGAAAGTCGAGTTTGACAGTGTTGGAGGGTTACATGCATGGTGCATGGTTATTGCAACAGAGAGTGTAGCTATTGGAGGGGTTGACTTTATGGTAGAATCCATGTTAGTATGGTCTAAGGATGGTGAATCATCCACCAATTTGAGGTTACAGTTATTGGAGGTAAGAGATTGACCAAACCCTAGATTTTGGGGGTTTTGAAGAGAAAATTAGGGATTTTGCATATAGAGGGAGATCTTAGAACCAAATTGATTGTGGAATCCATGGTTTGGGGTCATTTTATGACACTTTTGAAAGTTTCAAGGTATGGTGTGAAGAGACATTAGTAGTTTCTTTGTAAAATGGGTTGAATTAGCCCTCCTAGTTCTGTGACAGTGGCATATTTGAGTAGATTGGTCCAAAACACTTGGGTCTGATCTTGAGGTATGTTATAAACCTTGGAAAGGGTATTAGGATGTGTAATATGTTTTAAGAGTTGTTTGGGAATATTTTGAGAAAGGATTTAATAACCCTCATTGTTGTGTTACTAAGACTGTACAAACTGGACCGTTTGGGCAAAGAAGGCAAAATGGCTACATGAATGGGTTTTGGTGTTGGTGTGTGGGTGATTTGAGTGTATTGGGATCCTTAGAGGAGTTGGGGTCACCATTGGTTTTTTATTTTATGAGTGTGGTTGTAGAAACATATTGGAAAGGGTGTTGTTTCAATGACACATCTAGTTACTTTGACAGGTTTAAGTCTTTTAAAGGCTCACTCAAGTGATCTATGAGATAGATTTGGAAGACAAGGCAGTTGGTTTACTTATGGTTTGTTTTAGTTTCTTCATATTTTCCTACTACACATTCTGGGTGATCATTCTGGTAGCTCTCTCAGCTCCTTGTTCATGTTGGTTGATGTATATTTAAAATTGCTCATTGTTTTCAATTTGGTATTTTTAATTATGTATTCTGTAGCTGAAACCTAGTGTCAAACCAGGCTTAACATGTTTCTTTTTATCCTATTTTTGTAGTCTTTTGTGGATAGGGATCACTTTTCCCATAACTATTTCCTTCCTAGGGAATACGCAATAATAATACCTACAATTGTCGAGTTCACTCTTCTTAGCTTCTTGTTCATTTTTGTTGGGTTTACATTGTTGAAAGCAAAACAAAAAGAAAAAGATTCTGGATGCAAATTGAATGAAAACCAATAGTTTCCTGTGAAATTCTGAACTGGCATGAACGTCTGCAGAGGGATCTAATCCATCAAAGTGTTATGATTTGAACCCTATGTGAGTTTTCATTTTGATACAGTTGATTTGATCTCATTCATGTTTGTGTAGTTGAAGTTATAATCGATTTGGAAAACACAGTAGGGTAAAGAGCCAATTCCACTCCTGTCATGCTAATGGCGACCTAACTAGCAATTTCACCAGTGTAATTTCCTCTCCACTTGGAAAATGCAAGGTAGGAATGTGTATTCTATGATTCCTAAATCATTGTATGCGAATAGGAGGTTAGAAGGGTTTTACATCGAGCCCTAGGTTGAATATCCCTATGTATTCAACCAGTCATTGGAGCACAGAGGTCTGTAGTCAAAAAATTTGAGTTGTGGAGGCAGTCTAAAGGTTGATTTGGATCATTTAGAAGAAATTGAAAGTTCCTAGAACCTTGCACTGATCCTATGCACCCATCCTTGACCATCCATATATGGCCAATTAGGCTTGTGTACCTTGTGTGGGTTGAGTGCTGCAGGAGTAGAGTCAGTCTTTGGGACCCTAGGGATCCTTTCAAATATCAAAAAGGGTGTTCAAATCTGGTGTTATTTTCTTTAGACTCATCCATAGTGGAAGATTTCATACCAATAACCAGTAAGAAAGACCTACTAGGGTTAGTAGGTGAATTAGTGTTTGGAGTATTGTGAGTGTTTGGGGATCAAAGTGATTGTTGATTCCTCACCTAGACAGATCAAATAGTGTATTCAAATCCATAGATTGGTTCAAGAACCTCACTGGTGAACGGTTTCACAACTTACCAAGAATCAGAGAAGTGTTCCTAGCCCTCAAGCCTGAGAGAGTGTTTGAAGACTTAGAGTGGGTGAGACCAAGTTGAAGAAGTGTCTTAACATCTTTCTATTTTGAAATATTCTTGTTGAGAGATTAGTGGGATTGATTTGTGTCAAGACCAATTGGGAAGTTATCTAGGAGATTGGAAATTTCCTTGGCTTCTTGTTGACCACTCTACAATTGTAAAAACACATTCTGGATGCAAATTGAATGAAAACCAATAGTTTCTTGTGAAATTCTGAACTAACATGAATGTCTGCATAGGGATCTAATCCATCAAAGTGTTATTATTTGAAGCCTATGTGAGTTTTCAATTTTATACAGTTGATTTGATCTCAATCCTGTTTGTGTAGTTGAAGTTATAATCGATTTGGTAAACACTTTATGTGGTACATGTGGTAATCGATTTGGGGAGTAATTTCTTACATTATGTGGTGTGCATTTGAATTAGTCATTTGCAATGATTTGGTTAGATGAAATAAGTCTATGAATTTTACCTGCAATAGTTACAATGAGGCAACTGTTGTTGATTATGTTGTTCACTTGAAAAACTTGATGGGAAGGACAAAAGAAAATATGATTGGTGAATATATCTAGGATTTAAAATTATATGGAAATTTGGTTCACAAAGTTTTTCTTGGGCTGATAAGAGACAACATGGGATAAATTCTCTCTGTCTTTGGAATCCAACTTTAAAGGGAAGAATTCTTTTAACCCAAGAAAATTGCACTACCATCAAAGTAACTTTAGAGAGGCTATTTGAGAAAGAGAAAATCCCATTTCAAAGCCTCCATAGTTATGCGTTAACAAATTTAATTCAAGGTGCTCTTGATTAGTGCAAATGATTAAAGAAAAATAGTAACAAATTGCTTGTTTTAACAAGGAATCCAAAATTGCAAGAAAGTTGAAAGATCCAAACAAGAAAAAAGTAAATATTAAGTTGTACAATGAATGTTGAGAAAGGAAAAAGTGATTTCATGAAAACCAAATGGGAAGAACAAAACTACATTGGTAAGAAATAATCCCTAGTTATTTTGGAAGGAGCTTCAACCAAGAAAGAAGCAAGTTTGAAAATAACATTATAACTACTCAATGGTTTGAATATGCAAGCCAAATTTGTGAGCATCAATTAGAGTTTGTTCACCTCCCTTGGCCAACACTACATCAAAAAATTTTGTGTTGCAAGAGATTGAGATGGGTATTAAGAAATTGAAAGTAGGAAAGCTGACTTTGTCAAACTTCAAACAAAGTATCTAAAGTGGGGGGTAAGAATTCTCACTTCAAACATTATAATAATATTCAACACCATCATTCACAAGGGGTTTTGTTGATGTGAGGAGATCTTGAAGATCAACATGGATAGTATTTCATGGCCTACTCCTAGGAAGTTAATCAGAAGTTAGGAGCTTTCATGGATTAGCTACTTTCTATAGAAAGTTAATCAGAAGTTTTAGTATTATTTGTGCTCCTATCTTAGATACTATCAAAGGGGGACAAAAATGTAAGTTTGTTTGGACCAAAGGATCCAATGAATCATTTGAACTCCTTAAGGAAAAGGTAGCCCAGTATCCTATCCTAAAGTTCCCTTCTAACTCATGCAAATGTTAACCAAATCAAACCAAACCAAATTCAAATGAAAGGTAGTTCATCAATAGATGTTATGGATTCACTTGATCATAAGATGGAAATCATACATAGTCGTACAGCTCAGCATTTTCTCAGAAAACAGTGGCTTTTCATTCAAAAATTGCTTCAGACAATAACCTGTGGTAATTTCCCAACCTCACGGGAATCTTACCTCTTAAAAACCATATGCTAAATGATCCAACCAATCCAAAAGTGGTTGTGACCGTTGGGGTGTGAGTTGCAACAAAATGAGCAACATTTTGAAAAGTTGCATTAACAACATTTTCAAAAATGACAACTTTTTGACAAAACCAACAACACTAACATTTAAGCATCCCACCAAGTGGGAAATGACTCCAAACATCTACCAAAGACATAATATGGTCAAACATGACCCTTAAAACACTTTTGTAACCTAAAACACAAAAATTGCATAAATCACTAGAGATAGTCTGGTGAACTAAGGACTTATGGTTTATAGATGTACCAATAAGATCCATGTCCACACAAGATGGACCATTACAAACTAGCAGGATGGTTATACACATCCCTTATTATATTTAAAAACAAACTAAGAAAAATCAAGTCCTAAACTCAAGTCCTAGGTGCCCTGCACCATTGATAGCATCCCACGAATTAATAGTTTAATGTCAACTTAACCTCAATCTAGAACAAGGCTCTTAGCTGGCATTCAAATAATGCTTTCACCATCACCAATAAGATTATATCCTAGGCCCTCTTTGCATTTGTTAGGACCCCAAATTTCATCAATGGTTGTGTTTTATAATTTATTTGTCTCTTTTGACCAGCATTGCATCCTTTATATTATTTCTTCTGTATAACAAAATGGATGCCAAAAACTTGATGTTTATGATTTTGTTTGTGAATGCATTTTGGTTCAGTTGGATTTTGTTGAAGGAACAATCTTCCTAGTTCTTGTTGAAATTAATTGGAATCACTTCTGACAAATTTCATTGTATGTTATCAATTTACCTTCACTAAATCTAGAAGGATACCTAGATTCCTTGCTCCCCTCTCTAGTCCATCTAAGAAGATTTTATCTTCATCACACAAGATCTCAAGAAACCTGTGACATTTCTTCTGGTTATCTAAAAGTTGCAGGCATGTGGATGGGATGCCAAGGCATCCCACATTTTAAGATAAAAATTGGATATAACCCCCTTTTAAGGTAATAACCACAGTCGCATCAAAAATAGGGATATGGGATGGGTGTCTAGATCTCGGGAACACGTCCTTGATGAACACTGGAGAGAACATGTCATTTAATCACTTAAATATGCAAATGACAATATTGGTGTTGTTATTAATATAATATTGTTGAAAGGACACCAACCACTTATGTAGCAATGTTACTTGTAATTATTCTATAATAATGTTGGATTCAACATTTTTTAAAAAGAAACTAGCTCTTACATGAGCATGGTTTGGTCAGTTCATGAGAATATGAATTGAATGAATTGAATCTCTTTTCTTTATTGTGTTTTATATAATTACTAGATGGAGTAATTCAAACCTAATAATGCTCTTAATAATATATCAGATGAATCGCTACTAATCATAACACAAGTTGTGTCTCCTAAATATCTATATATGTATATCTATGTATATAGTTGGATATATATTTTTTTAGAATATATACACACCTATATATATAGATATATGTATCGATATGTTTGGGATATCTCTCTTTGATTTCTGATAAACTAATAAGATAAATAGTAACTCTTACCAAAAATCTGTAATAAAGCAAAAACTAAATCAAGGACTATTTGGGATAAAGTTCAATTCATCAAGATAGATCTTTCCATTAGTAAACAATGGAATATAACTCCCATAATACCCCCAGAATAGAAAAACAATGTTTTCCTAGTAATTATAAGTAATTATGGACTATAATTACACACTGTCATATCGAATAGTTGTTTCCTATAACTAGGCCCTTAGATAATTACTCCAATTTCATAGTAATAATGACTCTAAGGCATCGGATTTAAGGTATGGACAATAGTAACTAACAATAATGTGAATACAGGATGTATTCAGTGGAGATTGATCTTGATAATCTCTTATCTTGAAGTCCATATAGAAGATTTTACATACTTATCGACTTCAGGTAAGGACTCGTCAAGAAACTCTCAAGACATCAAAAAAATAATATACAGGTATAAAGATAGTAACATTTCTCCTAGTAATTATGCTTAAGGCCCCTAATGGAATGAATAGGGTAAGATAGGAACTATATGCAAGGAATGTGAATAGATTTAGTATACAAGAGACTCAGTAGAGACCAATGAGGTCTCTCTAATCATGTGTATCCCACCATTTTTGATCCCGTCATATATATATATATATATATATATATATATATATATATATATACACTGAACAATGTAGGTCACAAATCAGTCCATAGGGTAGATAGTGGTAAATAGATTTTGTGGAAGCTTTCAACTCTCATAGATGAACTTTGGTGAATAGATGTGGTGTTTAATATAATAGGTTTGGATTAAACTCGCTATATATTGGAGACAAATACCTAGTAGGGCAGATTATACCTGATTATGATTGTCTAAATATTCTTAAACCATAGGAGGTAGACACATGGTTAGCACATATGGCTATTTACTCTTTGGCTTAGCTATATGACCATTTCAATTAGAGTAAAATGTATGGACCGTTTTGCTTATAAGAAATAATAATGAACACTTCACTCATGAAAGAAAAAGATCATAGAATAAGTCAGATAACATATTACCTACGTATAATCTAGAGTAGATTAATATGGATTTTGCACAATACTAACATTCGTGATAGAAGAAAATTACCAGCTCAAAGCATTGAAAATATTTTTTCTAATGAAGTATTTAGTAAAGTGACTAACCATAATCTATCCTTTCAAAGAAAATTTTCTCTTTAGATGTATTATGTATGAAGGAAGTACACAAAGGCTGAAGTGAAAGATAGTATGTAGAAGACTAGAATATGGTAGGGATTTGGACTAGTATGATTACTTCTTACCAAGGAACTATTGTACCAAACCAAAGAAAAGTAATTGAAGGCAAGATTAAGAACTTTAAAGTTCATAAATGTAATTTGTAATGTCAAAACTTCTAAGGGAATACCCTTAAATGAAAAAAATGAAAAGGAAACGTATAATTCCATATTTTGTAAATGAGGGTATGCCCTCATAAAATACATGTAATTTTTTGATCTAGACTATGTTACCATCATCTATAATACGTCATGAACCCCTCATATAGCCAACATGTTATGGTGAGATTTATAAGTGATCATGGAGGTCACTCATAAATGGCATCATAAAAATTTTGTCTACATGGTGGATGGATGGATTGGTGATTATCTAGCTCCTCAATAATCACAACTTTATTGCTTTCTTACAGAAATGCAGATTATGTACAAGAGACAAGGTTTGTCAACTCCTTGTCAAACTTAATTAAAAATTATAACCGATTTCATAATATTGGGGATATCACAAAAGATAACTGATAATTTTTTAATGGGAATATTAGGGGTTGTGGGAGTGATGGAATAATTATTGACGCACTTAGATAATTTTTACTAGTGGGGTAGTATGTCTCCATTGTTTTAGGTTTTTATTTAAACCTTGGAGGAATTCTAAAAAGAAAGATTTGGACGACATTGGATTTGGAGAAGGATTAGATAAGATATTAGATGAAGGGTTGGATGGAGGAATAGGTGTGAATTTATATGTGGATAGTAGGGAAAGGTATTGAAATAAAATATGAAGATAATGGGAATGATATAAACATATGGAGGATGAGATAAAAAAAAATAGATGAAGGATAAGATGGGTATTCCTTGTGAGAGGAATCATAAGCATGACCAATAAATATACACACATAGGTAGGATGGGGAAAGTTTTTCTATTCAATTATTGGTCACAAGGTAGTTGATTATGAATAGGTGAAAAATAAAAATTTTAAGGAAATATTATTGACAATAATGGTATTAAGGGGAATATCAATGTCATGCTTGTCTTGATCAACAAGACTATAATCATCATCAAGATAAAGGATGGATTTGGAGAATATTTAAAATGAGGGGAATCATAAAAATTAAATGGATTTGTGTTGTTCATTTAAAGAGTTAGATGAAATGAGATATGAGATGAAATAGGAAGAGAAGTTTAGAAGAAAGGTGGAATGGATTAGAATAAGATGGATGAAAAGATCTTAAGATTTTTTTTATATGAAAATATCTTGAGGTTGAAATCTCAATTTCATATAAGGAAATTTTATTTTGGATGAAATATGGATTAGAAGGGTGAAATCAATGTGAAAGAGGTATGAAAGTTGATGTTCAAAGTGATTGGCTTAAATTTGGATGGAAATAATGGTTTAAGAACCATACATACCACAACATGATGTGAATGCATTATTTTTGCAAATTTAAAACAAAGTTTGTGTACATTGAAAGCAGAAATTATTAAGAAGCACATGCACAAAAGGGTGATAGATTGTCATGTCCCTTTTTGTTTAAAATTGGATTATGGTCCATATTAACCCATTTTATTCTAATGTGGGTTAATTGAACAAGTTTAGGGAAACAAATAATCTGATATTTATGAATGTAAATATTCTCAATATCAAAGGGACATTTAAGTATTAAATTATATATTTGGAAACACTTGGTGGGGCATTGGATATTGTGCCATAATGAGGAGTTTTAAATATTTCTAATTAAATAATTTTCCACCAAGAATAAATGTGGCAAGAAAAAAGGGAGTGGAAAGTTGTTGCATGGTGAATTTTAGAAAGTTTCCACCGTTACAAGTGGAGAAGAATCTTGGATAGCTCAATGTTTAATTTTGGCAATCGTCATAACCTAATTGGCAATAACTCCCAAGGAGGAAGTTTGAATTTGGGCTTCAAAATGTTGCATGCGAGATGGGTACAAATATTGTAATTTTGGGCTTTTGGAGGGTATTCTAGATATCACCCATTCTCTCATATTTGTATATTTGTAGGAAGATTCTTCAATGGGTGAACCCAGCAGGAGTAGAAGGCTTATGAACAAAAACCCATGAGCACTAGGTTGTCAAAGGACATAAACCCTTTGATCAAAGTGGGAAATCTCATTTATATTTTGCATTTGGGTTGAGGGAAGATAAGATATTTATTAGTTTCTTCACTTTAGTTTTCTAGCTTTGAAGCCGCGACTAGCTCAAGGAAAAGATACTCAATTTTAATATAACAAAGCCCTCATTTTTGCATTTAGAGAAAACTATAATAAAATCTCCAAATTCACCCAAACCCTTATGGCCTCTTTGTAGAAAACTATGAAGAGGAAAATGACCCATGAAAATGATAAAAACCATGCATATACTAGCAGGGTACAAAATAGCAGAGAAAAGAGTTTCATGGTAGAGAGAAGTAGTTTTTTTTATTTTTATCTGATAGGGATACACATATAGGTGGTATCGAGAGATGCCCTCCTTCTATCCTCCTTCAGCTCTGCAAGATCTTGAGATGCGTAGGTGAGAGGGTAATGCACTTTCGGACTGCACAATCGAGAGATGCCCTCCTTCTGGCCTCCTTTAGCTCTGCGTTGAGACAAAATGAAAAATAATGAAAACGACCATTTTTTTTTAAGTTGTATGTCCATGTTCATCTTAATTCCGACATGTCATGGTTGTCATAATTCCAAAAAAAATGGGAATGGATTAAAAAAAACAAATTTTCCTTCTATCAACCAACCAAACAAAACCATTTTAAAGCTTGGTCTAAAATTAGGGTCAAATGTACTAGTGAGAGCTAGTGTCCTCTTTGAGAAGCTTGACCTCTTGAGGAGATATGGAATGTTGACCTTTAAGAAGGATAGTCAAAGATTTTAAGGATAAAATTATACTATATGGAAGGACCAGATGATTAAACACTTGAGATGTCTTAGCAAAGAACATTGGACTATTACAAAGAAAGATTACAAGCCTCCTACTAATATTTCTATTACAACTGTTGATGAGAAGAAAGAATATGAGATTAATATCAGAGCATATGAAGCCTTGAAGAGTGCCTTATAAGATGTTGAGTATACAAACATTCTAGGATTGAAGACTACACATCAGATATGGGAAAAGTTAGAAAAATTATATGAAGGAGACAAGTTTATGAAGCAAGAGAAGCTACAAAGCCTAAGATGAAGATATGAAGAATGAGGATGAGTGAAGATGAGAACATTACTATGTATGTGAATAAGATCACTGGTCCTATTTGTGGAATCATATGTGCTGGTGGAACATTGGAGGAAGAGGAGATTGTTTCTAAAATTCTAAGATCCTTGCCTCCTGCTTACAATCATAAATTTGTTTCTATTGAAGAAATCAGAATGATGTCTACTTTGACAAGAGATACATTGGTTTGTAAGTTATCTTCTTTTTAAATGAGTGCATTTGGAGATAAATTTCCTAAAGTTGAATATACATTTAAAACTACTTTTTATAAGGATAAGCAAAGATATGACACTGTTGAAAGTTCATCTAAGCTTGGTAAATATGTTAAGGAATGGGAAAATTTTGATAAAGAGGAAAGAGAGATTGAAGATCTTGAAGCCCTATTTTCAAAGAGGCTACCTAATGGATCTAGTAAGTATGAAGGAAAGTTTCCTTTGAAGTATTTTGCATGTAACAATATTGGTCACATTGCTTCTAGTTGTCCTAACAAAGAGCCCGAGTACAAGCACAAGAAGTTCAGACATAAATATCAGAAGAAATGCTACTATGACACTGATGAAGGAACTACTGATGATGAATCTAAGAAGAGTGACGATGATATTGTGTTCATTTCTATTAAAGATGACAATCATATTGAAGAGAAAGCCCTTGGTTAAACTTTTCGACAAAAGAGATGACTAGGTTATTGACAGTGGATGTTCACATCACATGACCAAAGACAAAAGGAAATTTGGGAAGCTTGAAGACTATGATGGTGGTGTTGTTATATTTGGTAACAATGCTCCCTGTTTAATCAAAGGAAGAGGTTCAATTACACTTGATGATAAGAGTAATATTAATGATGTTTTGTATGTTGAAGGTTTAAGGCATAATCTTTTGAGTGTTGGACAGTTAGTTGATAAGGGATATCACTTGGAATTCAAAGATGGAATGTGTAAAATAATTGGAAGCATTGGAATTGAGATTTCATCAAGTACAAAGACCAGAGGTAATGTATTTCATTTGAAAAATTTAGAGAATAGATGTTTGATTGCAAAGGTTGATGACAGTTGGTTATCACATAAGATATTTTTTCATGTAAACTTTGATAACATTCTGAAGATAAGAACTAAGAATGCTATAATATATTTACCTAGATTATTGAAGCCCAATAATGTGATGTGTAAGGAATGTCAACTGGGTAAGCTAACTAAATATACTTTTAAAAGAAAGACTTATTCTTGAAGTGAATTGTTAGATTTGGTGCATAATGATTTATGTGGACTATCTAGAACTAGAAGTAACTATGGAACTCTTCCCCTTTAGAAAAAAAATCCATAAGCTTATATAGCCTTCGCAAACATCAGGTCGGCCTAGAAAGTTCACATTTCCCCATAAGAAAGAAAATGTGTTACAACAATAGGTTAGGACACAAATCATCATGATCAACTTCCAATGAATGAAATATGTAACATGATCCCTCAAGTAGGTCATCCATAAATGTAACATCCTTGAGAAATGAGCTGTTAAGCTTCGTCGATCAAGAAAACCTTTACGAGATGGAAAAACACAAAGACTAGATGGAAACATGAAGAACATGACAATTTCGCCAAGAATCTACAAAATTGCATGCGTGAAGTAACCAAATGATGCGCGAACCTAGGAGAATGTCCAGCAAGAAGCTATGAACACGTTGTAAGGATCATAGACCCTGAACATATACAAAGAATGATCACAGAAAGAAACACCCAGACTAATCAAACAGGAAAACATGAAAACAAATATTTTTGGCTGATGCAAGATTGCCAAGATCCCAGGATGCTCTTGCATCAAACACCCGGGGTTGTTTGAAAAGTGAGCCTCACTTTTTTGGGGCAAAAGGACAACCCAAATGGTCAACCTCAGCCTGAGAAATCCATGAAGAATCTTCTATTGGTATTTCCTTCCATTTAACAAGATACTCCATAAACCACTTACTTCTTGTACTTCTACCAACTTGGATATCCAAAATCTTATCTATCTGATCCATCTGCTTCTTCGGATACTCATGTTCCACATATGATCCATCACTACTAATGGAATCTAATTCATGATATTTACACAAATTTGTAACATTGAATATAGGTGATATATCAATGTCTTCTGGTAACTCTACTCCATATGCATTCCCCAAATCAAATCTCCTCAAGATCTTACAAGGACCAAATTTATTGATCCTGAACTTGTTTTAAGTACCAAGAGGAAATATACCCTTCTGTAACTACACCATAACTTCATCTCCTACCTGAAATTCCATGTCTTCATTTCTTGTGTGCTCTTCTTTTGTAAGCCTTATTCATTTTCTCCAAATGTTGTCTCACTCCTTCATGTAATGACTTAATAACCTCAAAACATTATTCCCTTTCAACACTCCTCTTAACATCATGACTGAAATACCTCAATTCTTTCACTCCTGTATGATTAAAATCAGTAACTATGCCAAATGGTGTCTTCCTTGTGCTCCTATTTACTGAATTATTATTAGAAAACTCTTCTTGAGGCAAAACTAAATCCAAATTTCATGGTTTGTCTCCAACTAAACATCTCAACAAATTCTGTAAACTCATGTTCACAAACCTCTATCTATCCATATAATCTCACAATCTCCTTGAAAAATAGATCAGCTACATGCACTGCATCTGTAATCTTCTTACAAGCAATGAAATGTGTCATTTTAGAAAAATTGTCTACAACTTCCAAAAATGAATCATAGCCTCTTTGTGTCTTTGGAGAACCAATCACAAAATCCATGCTAACATCTTCCCAAGGTCTAACCGGTACTGCCAAAAGTGTTTACAATCCCACATTCTAACTACTACCCTTTGCAACTTGACACACTTTTCAACCCTAAAAATGTTTTTTCACATTCTTTGGAACTTGCGGCCAAAAGTAGTGTTTAGTCACCAAGGCTATTGTCTTGTCAATGCCAAAATGCCCTGCCAATCCTCCACTATGTTTTTCCTTAATAAGATTATCTCTCATAGAACTTATGGGTATACACAACTGACTACCTTTGAATAACATTCCATCTTGAATAAAATAATCTAACCACTTACTCCTATCTGCAACAATAGGTTCAATACAAGCTTTCCAAGGTTCCGTGAAGTATAGATCTTCCTCATACAATGTTTTTAACTCATAAAATATCAATACTACTATCTTTATTTCAGTCAAAACAACTCTTCTCCTACAAGGAATCAACAACTCTATTTGACACTCTACTCTTATGTTTCAACACAAATGTATAGCTCTGTATGAACTAAACCCATCTCATATGTTTCTGATTTAACTTACCTTGGTTGCTTAAGTACTTCAATGCTTGATGTTCAATATATAGTACAAACTTCTTAGGTAACAAATAATGTATCCATTTCTTCAATACTTGGATTATGGCATAAAAATCCTGATCATATATTGAATACCTTCTTTTAGCATCATTCAACATCTCACTGAAGTATGCAAAAGACCTCCCATCTTGACTCGAGACAATTCCAATTTCATTTCCACTAGCATCACAATCTACTTGAAATACTATATTAAAATTAGGTAAAGCTAACACTGGTTGTTTCGTCACCTTTTTCTTCATAAATTCAAAACTCCTTTATACTCCACGTGTCCACTTAAATTCCTTCATATCTCCTCTCATAGCTTCAGTCATCGGTCCATAGATTGAACTAAATGTTTTGATGAACTTTCAGTAAAAACTAGCCAACCCATGGAATGATTTTACCTCTCCAACATTCTTTAGTGTAGGCCACTCAACATGACTTTCACTTTCTCAAGATCCATCTTCAACCCTTCAGTAGATATTACAAATCCAAAATACACTAATTCCTCTTTCATGAGAGAACATTTCTTTGTGTTGATTAGCAACTTCTCTTCCCTTAACTTCTACAATACTTGTCTAAAATGCATCAAGTGCTCATCATTTCTCTTACTAAAAATCAAGATATCATCCAAATATACAATGACAAACATACCTAAGAATTTCTTCAGAACTTCATTCATTAACCTCATGAAAGTAATAGGTGCATTAGAAAATCCAAAAGGCATTACTAACCACTCATACAATTATTCATTTGTCTTGAACGTGGTCTTCCACTCATCACCTTCTCTGATTCTAATTCAATGATATCCACTCTTCAAATTTATCTTGATGAAATATCTGGCTCTACTCAAACAATCCATCAAATCTCTGTCCTTGGCAAACAAAACCGGTACTTGATTATGATCTGGTTTATGGCTCTAGAATTGGTACACATCCTCCATTGTCCATATTTATTAGGTGCTAACATTGCAGACACTGCATATGGACTCGACTTTCTCTGATCAATCCTCGCTGCAAAAAATATTATATTTGCCTATTGAGTTATTCATTCTCTATCAGTGTCATCCTATAGGTTGTTTTGTTAAGAAAACTATCCTGTGGTATCAAATCCATACAATGGATAATACTCCTTACAAGTGGTAATCCATCAGGGACATTATCTGATATGATGTCTGCATACTCATTCAATAATCCAATGATTTATTTTGGTTATTTTTCTCTTGATAAAATCTCCTTAGACTTATTGGGTACTAAAGAAAAATACACATTATCATGCCTCATTCCATCCAAGAAATTTCTGTCATCCACTAAATAAATCCTTGCACTAGTACACACTTTACTCTTAAGGGGTTCCTCAAAAGATAACAAATTTTTCTTCATTCCTTTAGCAACAATGGTGTATACATTCTTCCTTCCATCATGTATAACTTTCCCATCATACTCCCATGGTCTACCCAAAAAGATATGAGACACATCCATAGGGATAATATCACACAAAACCTCATCATAATACTTCCCATTCTTGAAATTAACTAGGCATTGTTCACTTACCAGTACCTTGTGTTCATCTTGTATCCATGCAATCTGATAGGGTTTAGGATGCTTCAACCTATGCAACTTTAGTTCCTCAACCAATTCCTCTATGGAAAGATTATTATAACTGCCACTATCTATAACAACATTGCACACCCTTTCTTGTACCTTGCATCTAGTTCTAAACAAATTATTCCTCCTTAAAGATTCCTTATCTTGTTCTTTGTGATATATGATTCTTTGAGTCATCAAGGTTTCTCCTTCCTCTGCTTTATTTTTTTTACTGATCCATTGGAATCCTCATCTGTAAATGGTGTTTGCCTATTTCCTTCTTCCTTCTTCTATGATTTGCCTTGTTTTCACTCAAAGGCTTGGTACCCTACTTCACCACATTTTAAATAAGTGCCACTGAAATTCCTTCTTTCACCAGTACCTTGTCCTTCACTGTGATAGAAAATCCTATCATTCCTCCTATAATGATCATTATCCTTAGTTTATGACTCTCTCATTCCTTGATCTGCATAAGATCTACCTCCTATATTAGTACTAGATCAGCCTCTCTAAAATCCTCCTCCTCTACCCCTTTTCCTTTTCTCATGCCTTTGGTTAAACTTTTCTTCAGCCTTCAAAGCCCACTCATGAGCTTCTTCCACACTCCTAATCTGTATCAGACTGATTTCACCTTCTATTGAAACCCTTAAACCATTAAGGTAGAGAGAAACTTGTTCAGCGTCATCATCTACATGACCAAATCTAATATTCAACTTGTAAAACTCCTTAGTGTAACTCTTAACACTTAATTTCCTCTACCTCAAGTTCTGCAACTTCTAAAACAAACTTGCTTGGTAATCTCCAATAAAAAAAATTAGCTTTTAATTTACTCACCATCCTATCCCAAGAATTGATCTTGTCTTTGCCTCTTCATTGTCGATCTATTTGTAAATGTTCCCACCATAAGGATGTATGTCCTTTTAACTTGGTGTAGGCATATTTTACCTTCGTCTCTTCACTAGTTCCTTCAAGTTCAAAGTATTTATCCATCTCTGTGATCCAATCTTTTAATTCATCTGAATCAAGGTTACCTTGATAGTCAGGTGGATTAAAATGAGGTCTCTTATTAACATTAGTCAAGTCTTGGATGAATCTCTCCTCTTCTTGATTATACTTTGGTTGTGCACTATTCTCTCTCCTTCCCTGGCCCAATTTTGATTATGTTCATCCCCTTTTTCATCACTTGCATCTTATATATGTTGTCCTCTCCTTTGAGTAGTTTCCACTGCTTCCAATCTAGGAAAAATTTTCCTCAACAAATCCAAGACAACTAGATAATTATTCCTTTCTCCATCTCTAGTATTTCTTGTATCCATCTTCACAATCTTCAATAGTTGTAGGTCGGATCCCTTCCTCAACCACCCCAACAACAAAACCATAGGTTGCAAAACCTTTCTCTAATACCACTTGATGCAGTAAAGGATGGAGAGAACTCAAAGAGATCTATTCAATCCCTGCACCATGAATTACACATCAGAAGGAACAAGCAAAACATGGAGAAATGAGATATAAACCTTCTTTATTATCATCAGAAAATCATATACAATGGATCTACAACATGCATTCATACATGCCAGGCATATATGTCTGATTACAATAAAAAACCCTTACATTATGCTTAGCTACAACTACAACAAGATAATCTTATGAAACTCCACCCCTTTAGGAACAAATGCACAAGCTTATAAAGCCTTCACAAACATCAGGTTGGCCTAGAAAGTTCACATTTCCCAATAAGAAAGAAATTGTGTTACAACAATAGGTCGGTACCCAAATCATCAAGATCAAATTCCAATAAATGGAATTTGAAAAATGATCCCATAAGTAGGTTGGCCACAAACGTAAAATCATCGAGAAATGATCTATTAAGCTTCACCGATTGGGAAAAACTTCACGAGATCAGAAAACACGAAGACTGGTAGGAAACATGAAGAACATGATAGTCTCGCCAGGAATCTACAAAATATCATGTGTGAAGTAACTAAATGATGCGTGAGTCTATGATAATTTCCAACAAGAAGCCATGAACATGTTGTGAGGATTGCAGACCCTGAACATATACAAAGAACCATCAGAGAAAGAAACACCGAGATTGATCAAACAAGAAAATATGAAAACAAATTTTTTTGTTGATGCAAGATTGCCAAGATCCCAAGATGCTCCTACATCAATTCTATTCATTTATGATTATTCAAGGATGATGTGGGTTACATGTTTTTAAAAAAATCTGAGGAATTTTAAAAATTTAATATCTTTAGAGCTATGGTTGAGACTGAGAGAGGTATGAAGCTAAAATGTTTGAAATCTGGCAAAGCTAGAGAGTTTACATCTAGAGACTTTGATGCATACTGTGAAGAGCATGGAATAAAGAGATAGATGTATACTCTGTAGACCCCATAACATAATGGAATTTCAAAGAGAAGGAATAGAACAATTCTTGACACTACAGGGACTGTGATGATTGAAGGAAACATTTCATAGATCAATTGGGGAGAAGTTGTTAGCACTTCTATTTATACATTTAACTAAGTTAAAATCAAGCATGGTAATAGTAAGAATCCTTATGAGATTTGGTATGGTCATATTACTACTTTCAAGTATTTCAGAATCTTTGAAATCAAATGTTACGTTAAGAGAGATGAATATTTAGGAAAGTTTGATCCTAGGAGTGATGAGGGAATATTTCTTGGTTATTCTACAAAGAGAAAAGCATACAAATGTTATAATCATATATTGGGAAAGATGATTGAGAGTGATAACGTAAAAGTGGATGAGAGTTTTCAGAAACCATTTAGATCTTGCAGCTATGAATCAGATAAAGAAGAAGAAAATCAGATTGTGCAAGCGCAAAATCAGAATAGATCGACAGAACAAAATGAAGAATTTGGAGATGAGGAAGAGATGGAAACACAAGAGTCAGTTACAAATGCAAATCCAAAGAATCCGAGGTATGTAAAGATAAATCATTCAGAGAATCAGATTATTGGTGATAGAAACAAAGGTGTTCAGACTAGAGGAATAATTGCTAGAAATGAAATTTGTTTTATTTCTAAGATTGAACCTAAAGATGTTGATGGAGCATGCAAAGATGAAATTTGGTTCAAAGCTATGGAAGAAGAATTGGAAAAAATTGAAAAGAATAAGACATAGATTCTTGTTCCTAGACCTATAAAAAAAATGTGATTTTTACTAAATGGATATTCAGAAAAAATTGAATAAAGATGGTGAAGTGATTCGGAACAAATCTAGACTTATTTGTAAGGGATATTATCAGATGGAAGGTATTTATTTTGAGGAGACTTTTTCTCTTGTTTCTAGAATTGAAGTTGTTAGAATGTTTCTCGCATATGCTACTTACAAAAATTTCAATGTAGATCAGATGGATGTTAAGCCCGCATTGTTGAATGGAGAGAGGGAAGAAGAAGTCTATTGAGAAACCAGGTGGATTTTCCTTGATCAATAAAGATGACATGGTTTTCTAATTGAAGAAAGCTTTATATGGACTAAAGAAAGCCCCTAGATCCTAGTATGCAGGGTTATATAAGTATTTATTTAAGATTGGTTTCAATAAAGGTACTGTTGACAGTAATTTGTACTTCAAAATTATTGATGAAAATATCTTGATTGTTTAAGTCTTTGTGGATGATATAATTTTTGGTGGAAATGAAAAGCTAAGTAAGGAATTTTCTGATGAGATGCAAAAGGAATTTTAGATGTCTATGATAGGTGAGATGAAGTTATTTCTTGGACTGTATATTACTCAAATAGATAAAAGGTATTTTCACTTCTCAGTCTAAGTATATGAAAGAGTTGTTGAAGAAATTTGGCATGGAAGATTCAAAATCAATTGGTACTCCTATGATTATTGGTTGTAAGTTGAAAAATATTAATGATACACCTAATGTAAATCAGACTAGATATAGATCAATGATCGATAGACTGTTATATTTGACACAAACTAGACCAAACGTTAAGAATTTTATTTGCATTGTTGCTAGATTTCAATAAGAACCGAAGGAATCACATGTTGCTATTGTTAAGAGGATATTCAGATACTTGAAGGGAACAATTGATTATGGCTTTGGTATGGTAAAGATGATGATTTCACATTGTGTGCATATACTGATGTTGATTGGGTAGGTAATGTGGATGACAGAAAGAACACTGATGGTGGAGCATTATTTTTCGGTAAGAGATTTGTTTCATGGGAAAGTAAGAAAAAAAATGTATATCATAATCTAGTGCTGAAACTGAGTATGTTGCTGCTAATTTTAATTGTACACAAGTGTCATGGATGAAACAAATTATGAAAGATATCAGAGTGAATATTGATGAACCTATTACTATATAATGTGACAATTCAAGTGCTATCTATATTTAAAAGAATCGTGTGTTGCATTCAAAGAAAAATCATATTTCCATCCACTATCATTTCTTGAAAGATAAAGTCAGTGAGAAAGAAGTCAGATTGGAGCATGTATCTACTAAAGCTCGTAGATTGAAGATATATTCATGAAGACCTTGGAAAAGGATAATTCTGAGTATCTCCAAGGTAAGATTGGGGTGATTGTCCCTCCTGATCAGAGATAGAGATGCATTGAGATGAATTAGTCTCGTGTTATTATGGAGCTATCATTCTTCTGGATTGATGTTTTGGTGTCTTCTCCTTAAGGGGAGTAGTGTGAGGTAAGTAGTTCATGAGATGTGTTGTTCATATTTTTGGCCTCTATGAGTTAGTGCATGCATGTGCATTTTCCATTGATTTCAAAGGGGGGGAGATATTCATGTGAAAAATAATTGAGCTTTGAGGAGAGATATTCTGTATGATATTATGAAGGAGAGATTGTAAATAAGAGATATCATATTGTTGGATATTGTTGATACTGTTGTTGGTATTGTTTCTTTGTGCATTGATTGAATTTTTAACATCATATGTCACCATCAATGCCAAAGAGGGAGATTTTTGGATGTTTCTGAGCTGACATTAATATTTTGTTATTGATGTCAATATACTTCTACTATTGAAGACAATGTTCCTAGTATGTTTAGTGAAGTTGAATTTCTTGGTACAGATACTACACAGAAGAACTAGGGTTGCAATCGTACAGTTGTGTTCTAAGATGTCTATAGAATCCACAAATGTTTCAATATGATTTAAGTGAGTTATGATTGATTTATCAGTTTCTGGTATTTTGGTTGTTCAAGAAAAGATAGAGTTTCAGTTTTTGGATTGGTATGGATCGGTGTTGTAGAGTTGTTCGTTGCTAACCTAGTAGTGAGTTTGGGATGTGCATATGTGTCCTTAACTTGAGTGGTTCATAATTTGGACACTGGAAAGATATATTTCTTTAGTAACTAAGGTTGCAGATATTATTGTTGATGAATAGTGCATAGATGGATTTATATCTTGAGTTCATGTTGATGCTAAGGTTGCTGAGGTAATTAATGTTGCTTGTTGATATTTCTTGACCGTGTTCTAATTATGTTGTTGGTTCACATTTGTTGAAGTGATTGGGTTGCATGATTCTCATGTAACCTGTTGATGTTCTTCATTATGGTCTTAGTTGACCTGATGATGTTACGCATTGTGAAGGTCCATAGTGTGATTTATGGATATGAACGTGTTTGTGGTTGTTGATATGGATCATTTCAATGTCCTAGCTGACATTCAATGGATCACATTAAGGATTGAAGTATAATTTATTTAATGTTGGAAATTAGGTTCCTAACCGACCTAGTTGAGATGAGTTGATGAATTGTATTTATAGATGTAATCATTTATAATTTTGAAGATTTGCTAGAGTGTGTGAAGGTGAAAGACAATGTGGAATACCTGATAGAAGAGGTATGAGTCGAATATGCAATTGAGGCAGAGAACTGAGCACTTCATTGGAACTATTTTGGCATAAAAAAAACTACCATTTAGTTCATGTGTTTGGACTATAAGTCCTCTTTGATTTGTGATTAGATTGTTGTTGTAAGGCAGTGAGCCTTCTTGTTATTGTATTTGAGCAGTGAGCTCTAGGTAGTTTTCCTGAATGCATGTGCATTCCCCTTTTGCAATACTCCTAAAAGGGTACAATATTTATCACTGAGTGCCCTCATCTTGTGGGTTCCATCCCCACCGCAGTTTTTCCTCTAACAAGGTTTCCACGTGTTTCCATGGTTTTTGCATTAGCCCAAATTTCAAAATTTTCTCAGTCATGTCCGAGGTTATTTGTGGGGTCACAAATAATTGAAAAATATGTCAAATTTTGAGCTTGATAAAGAGTAGTAATTCATGGGGCTCCTGATGTTTTCATGCTTTCAAAGTCTCTGGTTATCGGTTAGCTCTGTGCCACACTTTGAATTTATGAAATCGGAGCTACGAGTCAAAATTTATGCTCATTTGAAGTTGGTAATTAATTTTTGAATTATTTAAAAATTAAAAAATTAAAAATATTGACTTTAAAAAGGTTAAGATTTCAAAATTCCAACTTGCCAAAACGTTAAGGGTTGGGGTATCCTAGGTATTATTGTTATAATATAAATATTAATAAATTATTAATACTAATATTATACTATTATTCAATGTTGTCTGACTTTCAGTCACCCCTTTTTGGCATTATGGTCATGTCAAGTCAGTCTGTTCAGTCTGAGTCTAGGTCTAAGTCTTTTATAGGTAGGAAATCTTTGCCAGGCTTCTCTTCCATTGCATTTTTGTTCTAAGCCGGGTGGGATGTTTTCAAGGTCTCATTAATTAGGTAGGTTGTAGCACCCGATCTGGCAAAGATTATGATCTTTCAATTGATGATCTTTTCAGCAGATGGAATGATTTTTGGGGAGTCATAAGTTTCAGACATTCAAAAGAACTAAGAGAGATTCTTCATGTAGTGGAATCAACATTGAATCATTCAGGTTTCTACTTCATATCACCGTGTGAACAATCCATTTGTGGTAGAGAAATAAAGTTTGCAGTTGAATATATTGAGCTAGGTGCAGATTGAAGACTGGTATGGATAGATCCTATAGGTCTCAATGATTCTAATGCAACAAACGGCGAGCAATTTGGTTAAGAGACGAGCGAGAACGAGTTCAGCAGGATTTCAGAAATCATCTTCTCCATGGCGGAATTCTACCTGAGTTGGTAATTTTCCACAAAGGCAGAAAAGAGGAAATTTGCCTTGTGCGGGTTTCGCCCTCCTTTGGCAATTTTCCGCAAGCTTAGTCATAATAAAGTGGGCCCGATTTATTAAAAAAAAGAATATCATGTTGTTGTTTTAAGAGATCAAATAAAGCATGTGCTTTAAGTTAAGTAGCCCGCGCACTTAAGAATGA
>MU224523.1:2913859-2938750 GCA_018584345.1 Thuja plicata | reverse complement strand
CAGAGGGCAGTGATAGATAACATACACTGACCCATTTGTTGGTAAACATCCTTTTGTTCTTTCACCTTGGGTGTATTGAAGAGTTAGAGATTATAAATCTTAAGGAAGGACAAACTGTTAACCAACATACAATAGAGAAATAAATAATAATAATAACATAATACTAATTTATATAATACAATACTAATATTTAAATAATTATATAGTACTAATGTTATTACCATCTAATAAGGTTTCCACGTGTTGCCATGGTTTTTGCAGTAGCCCAAATTTCAATTTTCTCTCAGTCATGTCCGAGGTTATTAGTGGGGTCACAAATAATTAAAAAATATGTCAAATGTTGAGCTCGATAAAGAGTAGTAATTCATGGGACTCCCAATGTTTTCATGCTTCCAAACTCTCCAGTTATCGGTTAGCTCTATGCCGCACTTTGAATTTATGCAATCAGAGCTACGAGTCAAAATTTATGCTCATTTGAAGTTGGTTATTAATTTTAAAATATTTTAAAATTAAAAATTAAAAGTTAAAAATTAAAAATCTTGACTTTAAAAAGGTTAAGATTTCAAAATTCCAACTTGCCAAAAGGTTAAGGGATATTGGTTGGGGCTCTCTCTCTCTCTCTCTCTCTCTCTCTCTAGTTTTATCGAGCATATCAACAATCAATATCTAGGGGTGACATTCAAAGATCCATGCATATGTGAAGGAATCCTTGATTCTTAATTCCATTCATAAGATAAACATCTACATTCAAGCTACACCTATAATCATTCTTCATGATTTTGAGAGATACATACATTCATTCATGATGGTAAGAATATTAACACGGTAATTTTCCTTTGTTATAGCTATGCTTCTGGATAAGATTGTGTGTGAGTTTTTTAGCATCATCATTTCAGATCGCACTCAATGAACTATCATCGGGATTAGAGAGTTCAATAATGGAATTCTTAAAATCTCTCATCCTAATGATGGATCATTGAGTATGATCTGAAATGTTGATGCTAAAAAACTCACACACAATCTTATCTAGAGGCACAACTATAAGATCATGGATTGTAGAAGTTTATTATCGTTAATTTTCCTTTGTTTTTACAGTACATGCTTTAAATTCATGCAATTTCAATTCATATTTCAAGGTTTATTCCTAAACAAGGGTTTGACCAAGGAAAATCCCTTTAGACAAGATTTTTCTCATTTTTATGTGTGCAGGAATAGACATGTACTCGTAGTTGCAAATCTAGACAATGCAGACCCTAACAGAACTTCCAATCAAATTTAAGCCCAAAACCCAAGGTACATAATGTTTCATCCACTCATTACCGAGGTACATAACATTTTATCCATTATGTACCCTCCTATTTAGCCCATAATTTCTAATAGAAAATTGACAGAGTGCAGAGTTTATATCCAGAGTTACAACCGGTTTCAAGACTTCAATAGTTAAAAAATCAATAGTCAAACATCAAGGTCTTCATTATCTCCCAGGTGCACTTTTATTTCATTGCATTTATATTCCTAGTCTATAATAATTTTCACTTTTCAAGTCAAATCATCTTTAATGAAAGACATCTTATCCCGATTAGTGCTTGAATCCACATTTGAGCCTATTGGGGTAATGTTCTTCCTAATGAAAAATAGCACTTAAAGAGGGGATGTGATTTTCCCTTTATTTGATTGCATGTCCCCTTTTTTTAATTGTTCAAGATTCCCTTTGTAAGAATTTACATATCTAGATCTATTTTGTATGCATTGCATCTTTCCTACATTGTATGCAATTAGATATCTACTTTATTCATGCTTGATGTTACTTACAATTAATATAGCTTTCACTAATTGCTTGGATTTAGTGTTAAATCTCCTTTGTGCATTAGATCTACTTTCTATGTTGTATTTTTCATTCTTATAAATTCACCTAGATGCAATTAATTCTTTAATTTGGTGAATTGGATCTATCTTTCTTTTCACTAATTAGGCCTAGTTCATACATTAGTGGCATTACTATTTGACTAGATCTATCTATATTTCTCTTTATTGTGCATGAGTATTATTACATTGAGTTGTACCTATAGCATTCCAATTAGGAGAAGTCGTATACTTATGGGTTCCTTTGATCCTGAGTCCTCTTTATTTCATAGGAATCTTGATGAGACCAACATGCCTTCTAATGATATTCCTCTTATTGTTGAGAACAACTCTTCCAAATCTTCTCACGATGAAGATGAGACCTTAAGATTGCCTCCTATACAAGTGAAAAATATTTCTCATGAATTTGAAAAAATTGAGCATTGGTTGGGACAAGAAAATTCTAATCATGAGGTCCTCTTCATAGTAGAAGGTTTGAGAAAAATAATTCATAGTGATGAACACAGTGTTAATGTCTTGCGTACTATTTCTCACCTTATTGATAATAATGTCAAACCTATACGAGAGTGTTCTCAAGAGCTTGGTTTCACTACACCTCCAACTAGTGTTGAATATTCCATTCCTATTACTACCTCAATACCTAGTGTATCAACTTATGCTCCACCCATCATAACCACTTTCGTTCAAAATATCAACCCTACAAATGTTAGCATTCCTAATCACATTGTCCCTCTTCCTATGAGTGTTCCATTTATTTCTTTATCTTCATCCATGCGTGTTCCATTTTCATATTCCACCGTCCCTTCCAATTCTCATAATGGTCCAAACATATCACGTATATCTCCTACCATTCTCTCTACTGAATCTACTATCAATAGCCTTGCTCAAACTATTTCCTCATTACAAAAAATTGCTTCCATGACTCAATCCAAGTTCAACATTCCTACTTGCAACATTGATAGTCCTTTGTCCCTAGACATTATCTATGTTCTTATCCCTCAATACGTGGAAATTCCATATCTAGAGACTTGAAATGGTAAAGGTGATCCCTTGACCCATGTAAAAACCTTTAAAACATTATGTAGTGATTTTTTTCATGATCATAGGTTCATGGCTAAATTTTTTACTAGAACCTTTTCAAATAAATCCTTGCAATGTTATTGCTATTTTCCTCCTTGTTCCATTGATTCCTTTCAAAAGCATGCTAATGCTTTTATCCAATAATTTCAAAAAAACATTGGTCCTAAGATTTCTTTGACTGATTTAACACATTGTAAATAAGGTGTTAAAGAAAAAGTGATTGATTTCATTGGTCGATTTAAGCATTTGCATGCTTAAATCTGCATCTAGACTTAGAATGGTAAAGGTGATCCATTGACCCATGTCAAAACCTTTTAAACATTATGTAGTGATTTTTCTCATGATCATAGGTTTATAGCTGAACTGTTTACTAGAACCTTTTCAAATAAAGCCTTGCAATTGCATTGTTCTTTGCCTCCTTATTCCATTTATTCCTTTCAAAAAAATTGCTAATTGTTTTATCCAAAAATTTCAAAACAACATTGGTCCTAATATTTCTTTGATCGATTCAATGCATTGTAAACAAGGTTTTAAAGAAGAAGTGACTGATTTCATTGGTCAATTTAGGTATTTGCATAATACTATTTCTTATCGTGTGCCTGACATAGATGTGCAACGTATTTTCATTGGTAATTTGCAAAAAGACATTAGAGATAAGATATTACATTCTTAATTATCTTCCTTTACTCAATTGTGTGCAATGCTTCATAATTACCAGCTTCAAGTGAGTCAATTTGAGAGCACCCCTCTAATGGATCTGGTTGATAAGAGTGATGCCACATCCCAGTCGTATAAAAAGTTTCAACAAACTAAAGAGCTTCATCAAAATAAAAAAATCATCAAATAATATTGATGATCAAGTGGTAGCAACATCTAAAGGTGTGGCTCCTTTATCATCTTATTTTAGACCTCGTAATTTTACACAATGTTTTGAATATTTTCATAAAGTGGTGTTGAAGATGATTAATGCTAAGGTGTTAACTCTTCCTCCTATTAAACAAATTGACCCTACCAAACCTTTGCACAAATACTTTGATAGGAAAGTCTTTTTGTCAATACCATTGTCAACCTGGCCATGATACTGAGAAGTGTTTCCGTTTCAAATATGTTATTCAAGACCTCATTGATTCCAATGCTATATCCGTTGAGGGTGTTAATGATCCAGGAAACAAATCCATAACACCTCCCAATCAAAATTTGAAAATGTATAGATATCCTTTTCCTTATCATTCAACCAACATAGTTGAGTCTACATGATCTTTACCTTCTTCCACTCATGTTGTTTATCATGATGATAAGTGTACCGAGGCCAACAATGGGGTTAACCTTATTGATGAATCTGAATCCAAACCCAAACATGAGCTTGAGCTTTTCATTACATTTGATCCTAGTGAGACTATTAAAGCACCTGCTGGTCCTTTTTACATTTTTACAAAGGTTAATGATCTATATTCTTGTGGTGTCCTTATTGACTGTAATTGCATGGTGAATATGATAACTGAAGAGCATCTTTACACTAGACAATTTCAATCTGATTTCTATGATAAATATGATGTAATGATCCATACTTGCAATGGTTTCACTTATCCTACCCATGGTTCTATCACTTTTCCTGTAGAAGTTGGTGGTAACACTTTAGATGTCATCTTTGTTGTCATCCCAACTTCTAATCAATTTCAAGTTCGAATTGGTCTTCCTTCACTCAGCTCCATAAAAGTCACAGTCTCTCCTACTCATAAGTATTTTAAGTTTCCATATAATGGATAATTCATCATTGTTAATCATAGTATTTTCTATCCTTTAGTGCCTCGAGAGTCCATTTACCTTGACTTCTTTTGGGCCTCAACCTACTCATCCTTGCAATGAAAATATATTTCAATCCTATCAAAATTAAAAAATCCAAAAGATTTGTGAGCTTGCCAATCCTAAGGATCTTCCATCTCTTTGCCTTGGACCTGTAGTAGGGTAAATATGCAAGACTCAAACAAGTGAGGTTAATAGCACCAGGTTATAAAGCCCAGAAAGGAAAGCATCATATCAGAAACTAAACAAAAAAAACTAAATGCAGCCAATAATCTTTTGAAATTTTGTCTCTTCTCTTCGCTATGTTTGGGATGTGGCCTCAGTGGTGATTCAACGACATCCAGACTCGAGCTCTGAGAAATATGAAAAAATATTTGATTGCTAAAGACTGAGTAAAAATCTAGCATAAGTTTGATGCTAGTTCCAAAGATGAAAATATGAGAAATGAAGGGGGTTTATATAGGAATTTTGGGTTGAATGAGCAGTCAAGATTAATCTGGGAAAATCAAAATCGATGGATTAGAATAGATGAGAATAGAGAAGATTTGGGCAAGTTTCTGATTTGTCTAAAACATAGAGAGTTAAAAGAGGAAGGTAAAGTTGGATAGATATTCCCAATTTAAAAAATATAAAGTTTTCAAAAAAGAGAATTAGAAGAAAAGGAAAGATTTTGATTTTTTTCTGATTTCAAAGAGAATTATTTTTAGAAAATTGATTTTTCAGTTTATGGGGATTTTGAATTTTCAGAAATTATAATTGCCTCATATTTTTTATTATTCTGGTTTTTGGAAGATTTAATTGAACTCAAAATTTCAAATACTTCAGAAATTGGAATTAGTATGAAATTAAATGAAATTGCTCAAAATTAAATAAAATGTACTTAAAAATTAAATTAATTAGAAAATGACGTGAAATTAAATTAATTTGGGAAATTAATTCAATTTGGAGAAATAATTAGATAATTTGAATAATTAAATTCAAACTACAGGAAATCAGAAATTGAATTTAATTAACTCATAAAGATCAATTAATTAAATTTAATTAATTAAATAAACTTAATTATTTAATCAACTTTAGGAAAATGATTAAGTGATCAAAAGATTATATTTTTACAGGAAATAAGGATAATTAATTAACGATTAAATAGCCATTAACTAATAGAAGAATAATTAATGCATTAATGTTAGTTCACAAGTCTATCCCTTTTTGGGTGTCTACAGGACCTGGACTTCTTCCCACACCACCTACACCTCCTATTTATGCTTTTGTTCCACCCCTATATCCTATAAACGCTCTACCAATGTTATTTCTCAACCTAGTGTAGTGCCTTTTGTTCTTCCTCCTAAAGAAGAAAAGGACCCGATGTTGATTGATCCTCCATCAACCCAAATTTCAAGTAGAACCAAATGTAACCATTGTGCTCATGATTTTTGTTGTAAACATCATGCTAAAGCTCATGTGTGTGCTTCCCAAAACCTTTCCTCTCCTAAGACACCCATTAATTCTTTGATTCCCTTTGACCAACCTATGCATAACCATATCATAAGCACTTGTAAGTGTAACGCTTCATACGGATTGCATCATGACCGCTATATCACTATTGAAAACCCTCAAATAATACAAAAAAACATTGTTAACAGAGGGTCTTATTGTTTGAGGAATTCTCTCCCATGTCCTCTGGAAAAATAATTTAAAGTATGTTACTTGCTCATGAGGGACCCTCTTAATAGTGGACAACTGCTCCACCAAGGATAATTGGTTTGATTTATCTTCAAAAAAATTGTAAAGTTTAGTAACCAACTAGTCCCAATCGGTGATAGAATTCACCGTTAACCTTCTAAACCATTGCAAAGATTTTCCTTTGAATGATGCAGCTAACCATGTTAATAAAACATTATCTTTTGTAATATGATGCAAAGCACAAATATTAGCTACATCTTTTATGTGTTCAAGTGGGCTGGTTTGATTCTCACCCATAAAATATGGTTAACTCTTCAATGCAGCCACATGAATGTCATCATGCTGAGTCAAAGTCAGTGGGGTGCCTTGGTTGAATGTAAAAAAGGTTGGTTCCTTGGTAGTGCCATAGGAACCTGCAAATCTTGACTTCTTGGGGTAGTAAAAAAATGAAACAACTATATGAGGAGTAGCAGTAATAACAAGGATAGCAGGGTTAGCCCTTGGTGCAAGAGGGGTAGGCATGGTTCTCCTTGTATAAACAAGGGGTTCTCATGGTTTTTTAGTTTCTCTCCCTCTTCCCCTTGGTGGAGATAGATGTAACTACTCAAAAGATGAAGAGTTGCTCCTTGTTTTCACTCTTCTCATAAGTTGTGTTGCTTTGATTTTTCTTCTCCAAAGCTCAAAGTCACCAAGTGTGTAATATCTCTGCCTCTTGAAGGCCAAACTTAATGTTGTACACATCAATAGCAATAATAAAATACATAAAAACAAGGGATAATTTTAGTGGCGAATATTCATCATTTGGCGAATGTCTCATGTTGGTGACCCGAGATTTGGCAAATAATTTGGGTATATCAGGTTGGTCGTGTCGCCCAAACTTTATAAATATTGGGTCGAATGCCCGGGCCCGTTGCCCATCGGTTTATGTAATTTTCCCCTTTTCTTTCACAATATCGTCAATCAAAACTAATTTTTGTACATGGTAAATTAAAAATTTTAGCTGACAATTTCCAAAGCTTATCTTAATCAACAACCCATATTCGTCAATGGTGTTATAAAGATATATTTAGAGGAGGTTAAGTATATATATTCTATATGAAATGTGTCTCTATTCCAGAGACTTTATATGAAAATTTTTGGCTTTTAAAACTTCCACACGTAATACAGTTTACACGTGTCTCTATTCCAGAGACTTTTGGTGGAATCTTTGTGTCCTTTAAGACTTTGGCATGAAATAGCATTCACGCCATTGATTTTGTATCATCCAATGGTTAAAAAAGAAAGGTTAATTCTTATCAGCCAGTATAAAATTAACCCTTGACCCCATCTTGGGGGCACTACCCCAAACCCTCGTTGAATAATTTGGGGGTAATTGCACTGATAAGATGAAAAAATTTAGCCTTCGAGTCTGATAATTGATTAAGTGATTTTCTTTAATAATGAAAGATTCGCCAAAATTTTACAGAATTTTCATACGATTGAAAACAATTCGCCAGTAAACTTAGTATTTTATCCTTTCAAATTATTTTTTTTTGCCAATAATATTAATTTTATCCTCCTAAAATAGTGTAGGATTCGCCAAGATTTTACATATTTTCCTAAGGGGGTTTATTAAAGTTATCCCTGATAAAAAGGACTGGAAAAATAGTCTTTTGTCCAACCAGGCATGCTAAAAATAGTTATCAATAAGATTCACACACATGTTGAGAATGAAATTCTACAACCTATTGATACATGAGAACACTTCTAGGTTGTGGGTGACCTGAAAAAGAAGTGGACCTCCAGAGTAAGCTAGCTCTTTGTAAGAACTTCACCTAAACTAACACTTCTTGTAGAGGAAAGGGGAAGAATGATACATTAAAATAAAATCTAACTCCTAAAAGGTGATGCACTAGATGATTTCTTGAGACTTACACAAACAACCAACACACAATAAAATGAGTAATAGAAAAGGCTTTCCTACACAACCCAATGATACATAATCTTTGCATCAACAATTGATAAGAAGGATAAATAATCTGAGTCCTTAAAAGGAGAAAGACTCTTTCTCACAATTTAAGATTGATTCCTATAACTAGCACAACTTACAACCTGCAAAAATGTGTGTATTCCTGCATAAAGACACTGACATGAAATACAATTCAAAGGAAAAATAACATCACAAGAAGCTATATTAACACTAAGGACACCCAATATTAGAAAAAATGAGAAGGCATAAGTTGTTTATTACTACCAAAAGGTGTCACAATGTTGTATTCCTCCCTAAAAATGAGTTACAAAATAGTATGTTTCTGCAAAAGAAATCAGAAAGTCACAATATGCCTGAAGTGTAAAGCCAGAACTCTCCAAAACTGAAGCATTCTCCCAATACATATCCTTCTCAAAAGGTAGATGTATCATTAATGGGACCATTAACTTATTGTCCTTCAACTCCCTAATATGGTCATGACAATCCTTATTATTTAGAATTGTCTTTGTCATGCATCACTCACTATTACTAATGTCCTTGCCACTATCTTGTCAAAATTTCACTACATTGATTCATTCTTTCTTGATCATGAAATCAAAACCTCCAGCAATTTGACCAAGACTAACAAGTGCAACACACTATTTCTTTCCTATCATGATTGTCATAGCTACAAGAACCTTCTTTCTTATGTTTGATCACTATGTTAATCTTTGAATAGAGTAGTTCCCATATGTGTATCTTCATGACCATGCTATAAATATTTGGCACTATCATAGTATTGTCTTGTTAAGCATTGGATCTTTGTGACAATAAATGTTACTATCTCTCTTACCTTCAATTATCATGATAGCCCCACTGATTTTGACCTTGTTTCCCCTATTTGAGAACCTTTCTTTTCCACGATGTAGTGCTTCTCCTCTGTATAAATATGCCCCCTCTTGATTTACGTTATCATAGCGTCATGATCTCTTCAATGGGTCATTTTAATAATATATAATTATCTTTAAGCATACAAATTTCAATATCCTATGTGTGGGCAAGAGTTACCTGTTATTGCATGATATGTTGTCATTGATGGCAACAATATATTTTAATCTTGGCCACCCTCCAAAATTGAGTTTACCGATTATTTTGATGATGATAACGCCTAAGTATGGAAGACAGAGAAGGATACAGTCAAGGAGATCAGCTTGGTATGGATAGACGTTATAGAGTTACAAGATGCGAAGCCAGATATTGAAAGTAGACACCATGATATGTCTAATCCGATCATCGCAAGTTTTGGTATTGTTGGATGCGTGAGATATTCTATGTTCAACCTAATATTGACAGTGTTTTCCTAGGAAAATGACAATTTTGGGAAAATCCTTAAGAAAACTTGGTAAATCGATGTGAAGGACCAATTTGATGATTAAACATATTAGAGATGACATGGTAAACCATGTACACACTATGATTTGGGTTAGCATGGAGATTTGATAAGGCATTGGGCCGACACTACCTATTTTTTTCTTATAGTCGACAGTGTTAAAAAACAAGTTGATATATGAGATCGAGTTTTAGAGATGGATTATATTGATAGCGATAGAGATTGTGATACGAAGATTAAGGCATGCGCTATACTACTAAAGGAACATATTTCAGAAGTTCACCTCCTATTTGATCAGTTGCACACCTCATTGGAACTGTATTAGCATACTTGATGTTGTTTGTCAGTTCATGACTGGGACAAAGTGTCTTATCTATTTTGTATCAGAATGTTGAGGCAGTGAGCCTTGCTGATTTTGTAATTGAGAAGTGAGCTCTAGGCTGTAAGCATGAATGTATGTGCATTCTCCTCTTATGTAATCTTACCCTTAATTGAACACCTTTATTTATACAGATGTAAAACATATTGTGGGTTCCATCCCCACAGTGATTTTTCCCCTAACAGGGTTTCCACGATAAAAATTATGGTGTTATGATGTTATGGTTGTTGTGTTTTATTTTGCTTTCAGTTGTGTTGATTGCATTGATATGCATATTATGGTTAAAATTTAAATATGCTAGAACACTTATTCACCCCCCCTCCTCTCAGTGTTCTTTAATCCTAACAATTGATATCAGAGATTTGGTCCTTGGAAGAAGTCTAACCACTTAAGGAATGTCCTGATGGAAGATTTGTCAGTTTCTAGTAGTGCACATGAGCATATTTTGGTTGCGCTTGATGATCTTGATAAAGAAAACAATCGTAATTCATAATTGGAGAGAAAGCTTAAGGATGATTAAAGTTTCATTAAAAACTTGAAAGATCAGTTGAACAAATCTAGAGATAAGAGGAAAGATCTTGCGGAATAGTTGCAGTAGAAAGGAAGTTCAAATGGTTCACAATCCCTAAAACAAAAATATGAAGAGCATGAATAGATCACAAAGGATAGAGACAACCTAAAACATGAGTTGGAATTTGTGGTAATGAAGCTGACTAAAGAGATTGAAGAAAAGAAGAATCTTGAACAAACCCTGAATGAGAAGACATAAAAATGCTACAGGCTGAAAGGAGAAGTTGGACAGTTGCAGATCAATCTTGAGGAATCTAAACATAATGAGTAGGAATTTGAAAGGGTTAATGAAGTTATTAGGAGTAAATTTGCTACTTTTCTACTATAAATGAATTCAAAGAAAATTTTAGATCAAGAATTGTGAAGCTTGATGAGCAATTGGAGAGACAAAGACCAGTTGGAGATACCTAAGGACTTGGATTTGAGAAAGGTGAAAGTTATAGATCGACAGAGAAAACTAATTCATCAGAGTAGGAAACTGAAGAACCTATGAAGACACCTATGAGACAACATAAATTCAATGGGAAATGTTTTTCATGTAACAAGATTGGGCATAGAGAAAAGGAGAGCAAGAGATCTATTAATGCTACATTTTATGGCTATTGTTACACCTATAAGAATTATGGACAAAAGGCAAGTGAGTGTAGATCAAGGATGAATAATCAGAAGAACATAACCTATTACAAATGCAACAACTTTGGTCATATTGAGAATTAATGCAGAATAGGGACAAACCTTGCAAACAAGGTATGCTAATGTGACATGTTTTAATTGAAATAATCATAGTCATATTTCTAAGAATTGGATAATGAACAATGTACGAGGATCGGTAAAAGGAAATAGTGTGCAAAATGATAAAGGAAAGAAAATTGTTGATGTGAATGAGGTTAGGAAGGAAATGAGTAAGGTATGGGTTACAAAAGAGAAAATTGATGCTACTGTAAAAGTCGCACCAGCTTCTGGTGTGGACATTTCATCATCAAATTAATTAGGTCATAGGACCTAAGGGGGAGTTTACATCAGAAAACCTTTCACCACCTCACTAAATTTAGTAGTAGAGGCCATGACACTAGATTCAATTAGGAAATGAAATTACAAATGTATGATTGCAATCGCAGAAGATTCCACGATCATTTCGAGGATCGCAGACAAAATTTCACTTCACTGGTTTTAATAGCTTTTTAGAATATAGAGTACGAATGACATTAAATGAAGGAATCTTATTTAAATTGAAGGATAAAAAGGTGTTTTGTAACTTCATTTGACACTTTTCTAACCTGAGAATGAGTATTTGCCTGAGTAGAAGGAGATCTAATAGTGAATCGTACAACCAATCAAATTTTGTGAGAAAACCCTAGAACGACAATAAAAGGTATTTATCTTTGCAGAAACTTGTTAAATTCATCAAAGTAGAATGGATACACCTTAGATTGTTTATACACTAGACAAACCAAGGTATGAATTCCAGAAACACCCTTTCAAATCTATGGAAGATGATCCAGATGACACATTTTCTCATGTGCCCTACAAAGTTTTGCTTGTTGAGGATATTCATGCATATATTCATTGTAAGCTTGAAGAATTAGGAGAATATGAAATCTATGAGAAATATGAATCATTATGTTGATCGACTTTTGAAAGAAGAGTTCAAGAAGGTTGATCAGATTAACCTTGCAAAGTATAAGGACTTTTATATCTTTGATGAACCAAAGTGGGTTAGAATTGTGTTGAGTAGGATCCATGATCAATTTTTCTGGCTAGGAGACAAACCTATTAAGATAACCAAGGAATTAATCCATGCAGTTACCAGGTACAATGTAATCAATGAGGTACAACCACTGAGAACATCAAAGAAAAAATTGTTGAACAACTTACTGAGTCAAAATATGAGAGCCATGATAGTAAATGATATCAAACAACCTGATGTGAAATTTGCTTCAATGATTCTAGGTTACAAAGTTTGTCACAGCAACAGAATAAACTCTATTTCTACTACTATCATTCATAGTGCTTATAAAATGTTTATGGAATAGGCATGATGCGCTGAAAAGAATGAGACAAGGACTAAGAGGAAAGAAGACAAATTTTTCATTGATGATCAATTTATTTCATCAATCAAGGAATCATACCTATTCATTGTAGGAGTACCAATTATTGTTGATGCACGGGATGTTGAAGATCCACAATGAGAAGAAAAAGATCCATTTAACAATCCATCTAATATGAATAGAGAAGATGAAATTAGAAAGATAATGACGGAAAGATGATACTCTATAGATAAGCTTGTTGTGGTTGAGACAAAATAGAATATTGATGAACATATTAGTGATGTTCATGATCCAGATGGACTGGAGATGAGAACAGAGGATACAGAAAATAAATCATAAGTTGATTCATAAGAAGAATTGAAGAATCCTGAGGAGAAGATAGAGCATTTGTAGATAGAGATTGGGCCATCAGTCGATAAGGAAGATACATTGTTGGCAAGAGATTCTTTTAATTCTTTTGAATTATCTGATTTGCAAGGATCTATTGACCCAGAGAGCATAGAAGAAGAGTAAATCATGAAAATATCAGTGTTAGCCCATGCAAAGGCTAAGGAAAAAGCATTGAATAAGAGTGAGAAAGGTAGAAGATTACTTTCTAAGACAATTGATGTGCTTGGCAAGGTTATGCCAAATTTTTAGGTAAATCAAGCTACCCCTATTTCTGACCAGCTAGAGGATCTTCTGAACAACTTTTATACACATTTAGAATCTTTGGAGAAGGCAACAGAGGATAAGGTATAAAAAGAATTCATTTCTAAAAGGTTTCACCATTTATGTTCATTGATTACTAAAGATAAGATGTCATTAGATACTGGAATAAATCAGTTAAAGAGATCCATTCAAGAAGGGAGTAATATTTTGAGGATGTGCATTAATCCATTTTCCAATGTTAGTGACATTGATAAGCTTATAAGGGAGAGTGAGGTATTAATAGTAGAAAAAAAAGAACTTTGAACCTTCAAAGGGATTTTCTTCTAACCATATGAATGAGACAATGAAATTTAACGATAAAATCAGATGTTTAGAAGACGAGAGGAAGAGGATGTTAGGAAGGTTTTCTGACTTGAATCTTATAGCTCCTAAGTTAGACATTTTGCCAAAGGGGGAGATTGTTGGCAAGAGTTACCAGTTATTGCATTATATGTTTTTATTGTTGGCAACAATATATTTTACTCTTGGCCACCCTACATAATTTTGAGTTTACTGATTGTTTTTTATGATGATAACAACTAAGTATGGAAGACAGAGTAGGATACAGTCAGTGAGATCAGCTTAGTAAAGACACATGTCAGAGAGTTAGAAGCTGCGAAGACAAATATTGAAAGTAGACACCGTGATATGTCTAATCTGATCATCAAAGGTTTTGGTATTGTTGGATGCGTGAGATACTCTATGTTCAACTTGATATTGACAATATTTTCCTAGGACATGACAATATTGGAAAAATCCTTAAGAAAACTTGGTAAATCGATGTGAAGGACCAGTCTGATGATTAAACATGTTAGAGCCGACATGGTGCACCATGTGTACGCTATGATTTGGGTTAGCATGGAGATTTGATAAGGTATTGGACTGACACACTTCACACAACCTATTTTTTTCTTATGGCCGACGGTTTTGAAAAACAAGTTGATATATGACATCGAGTTTTTTAGATGGATTATATTGATAGTGATAGAGATTGTGATGCAAAGGTTAAGGCATGTGATATACTACTGAAGGAACATCTTTCAGAAGTTCACCCCTTAGTTGATTAGTTGTACACCTCATTGGAATTGTATTAGCATACTTGATGCTATTTGTCAATTCATGATTGTGACAATGTGTCCTATCTATTTTTAATTAGATTGTTGAGGTAGTGAGCCTTGTTTTTTATTTTGTAATTGAGCAGTGAGCTCTAGGTTGTAAGCCTGAATGCATGTGCATTCCCCTCTTATGCAATGTTACCCTTAACTGGGCACCTTTATTTTTGCAGAAGTAAAACATATTATGGGTTCCATCCCCACCGTGGTTTTTCCCCTAACAAGATTTTCGTGATAAAAATAATGGTGTTTTGATGTTATGGTTGTTGTGTCATGTTTTTCTTTTAGTTGTGTTGATTTCATTGATATGCAAATTATTGTTAAAAGTTAAATCTGCTAGAACAATGATTCAACACCCCCCCTGTGTTCTTCAATCCTAACACAATGACTATTTTGTTGCTTGCCTCAGCCTTAAATTAATGCTCATGAGCTCTTTTTATTTGCTAGAGTTCACCCTCATTAGCCTAAGTTATTCACTTAAACTGCTTTGTGTATTAATGTGATGTCATATGGACCAACGTATGAACAATTTATGAACATTAAAAAAGAAGTCTGTGACGGTGAAAATATCTTTAATTAAAGTTGTCAATATGCTCTTGATGTATATATCTTTTCTTTTATCATTGCATGATAACTATTATTACTCTGAGGTAATTGTACTAGATGCGGCATTAGTTCGAAACTGTGATAATGCTACCACATTTAGGACTACAACTTCTATGTAGCATTCATGTGGTTGATGTCTTTGATTTATTACTTTTCATATCAATATCTAATCCCTTTTATTGATGGTTGTGGCTACACTACCTTTGTTATATGCTAGCATGTTGTATTTTGAATTTTCCATTGATTTGACTTCTCATTAGCGTTGTTTGTTATATGTACCTCTTTATAGATGCATCTCTTTTAGTACTGGTACCCTGGCACTAAATATCTATGTTTGTTTCTTTTTTGACACCATGTTATTTCTCTTATGCATAAATATTGTACATCACCAGAAAATTCACTTGTCACTATATTGAAAAAAGCTTATGGCCTTTGTTTGACATTATGCATTCTAACCGACTATCTTGTTGCATTGTTACTGATTTGAGGAGAACCTTGATTTCTATCTATTGTTAGCTTTGTTCTTGTAAAAGTACCATATCTTTCAATGTTTGAAACCATTGTATACTATATTTTTCCTCCTCAACGCTAATTTATTGGCTTTGATCTTGGTGATAGCCTTAATTCATAACATTGTTCCAAAACATCCCCCTTTTGTGATCTTGATTCACCTGTTATAGCTTATCATATATGTCTTGTTCACTGTTTGTATGAGGGCCATTTATTTTACATATGTAATGAATGCTATCACTTTCCCCCATATCATAAACTTCAACCTTCATTTTAAGTTGTCTTCTCTTTCAACCCTAAACCTGAAATAATGAGAAACATAGTTCTTATGATGTTGTTCTTCGACACTTTTGGCATCTTTGTTTTGATGGCATTGTACATCACTATATTTGGTGACATTGTGACAATATATGTCTTTTCTGATCACTATCGGTATTAGATATAAACATGCATAACTATCATTCAAGACAATATGTTTATATAGCACATCAAACCATGAATCTCTTGCAAATGTCAATGCTCTTATTAAACAATGTTTGACACCTCCATTGTACTATCATGTTGCTTTGTAGAAAACCTTTTCCTTTCATGAGATATCAATGCTATTCATTCTATTGATGTTTATTTTGTTGATGATGACTTCTTTTATAAGTCTACAACTTTGTTTTCAACATACCATGCAATGTATCTTCTCAAAGTACAAGCTTATCACTACCCTTTGAAGCTTTATTCAATTCTGCATTATGCTTCTTGTTTTTCTTAATAGATAGTCTACACCTTGATCTTTTATAATAGTGATGTGTGAGTGTGATCTTGGTGGTACTCGTCATTTTGGAATTAATGATTGTCCTTGCATATACTTTTGTCCATAATACTTCCCTTGTAGCTTTTTCTTCAATGTTGCCCTGACAAATGAAATGGCTGCTCCATTACTTCATGACTGCATTTTGTTGTCCCTTGACATGATAGAATTGTTGATATGGTTCCTTTGTGGCTTTGTATTCCTACATGTACTTGTAGTTATAATAATGATATCATGATCCCATTGATTTCTTGTAGAAAGATTGTGTTCACTTGTAGCTATAAGTTAGCATCATATAGCATGGTTTTGTTATATAATAGCATGCTGGGCTCTACCCTTGTGGGAGCCCATTTCATCTCACATGATAAAATATTAAATGAAACAATCAGTAATGAAACTTTTACCTATGTCTGGATATTGAACAAACTCGTCAAATAAAACCATAAATTTTTTATTTGTTCCTTGCTTTCCTCCAACACATAAGATAATTGCAATCTGATATAATGAATTATATGAGTAAATTGTGCATGTAATGATGATGTATACACAAATATTTGGTATCCCGAGATTTAACACAAACTTCTCCTTGCAGATATTTTGGAGCAAGGGGATGACTTTTATGAAGGAGCTCAAGAAGAAGTTGTTCAACTATGGGGGTTCGTCATTACAAGGCAATGATGGATCCCTTGTCTTTTCTTATGCTTTCATTTCTATATGCATAATTTCCTATAATAATACATTATTGTAGTCATTCCCACAACTTGTGTGGGACTCCATTTCCTTTGTCATTCATGAATAAAAAAACACTCTTTTAAATTTGCAATGTGGTATAATTCTTTTTTATTGTAAACAATTACATCTATTTGTGATTCTTTTATGGCATTTTCTCTTGGAAAACACCCATTACTAAAAGACATGCACCATTAAAATTATAAAACTCAACCAACTCCACTTGATTGAGCTGGAAAACAAAAATGGGTAACACTTCCCTAAGTACCTAGTGGTACAACTTTAGCTACAATAACCAAGGGTGCTACAATTCTAATTGTCTCAGCCAAAGATAAAACTTTTGTTGGCAAGAGTGTGGCTGACAAGAGTGTCTCTAGGGAAATTATCACTAGAAAAAATGTTAATGACAAGGCCCTATTAGCTGAAGGCAAGATTCTATGGTAATCTCTGTTGCATGTGATTGTACTAGTGTTGAATAGGCCTCATTGTGGAAATTATCACTAGCAATAGCATTAATGACGAGACTCTCTTGGCTGAAGGTGAGATACTCGCTATGGTATTCTCTATTACAAGTGGTTGTACTAGTACTGAATAGGCTTCAATGAAATCCACCTTAGAACTAGCATGCCTAGGGTTGGCATCCTTAGTGGATGATGATAAGGAAATGAACTTGTACTCGCCACTCTCTTTGTGTCACTTAATTTTTTGTATGGTTGTGTTGCTAGTTGCACGACCTCCTCCCTAGCAACCTTAAATCCCAAAGTAACCCAATAATATATGGTTAACCAAGATAAATCTAACTAACCAACTGATTGTAACCTCCCCCACCTATCTAAAATAACTTGTGTGAATAACATCTATTAGCAACCCGATGACATGTTGGGTCATATAAAAGTCCTCATGTTTAAGCTCACGAACTCATGGATTCTCATAGATAACTCTCTCACCTGCTTGCATATTTTTTATGCAGGAGCATCCTGCGGTAGTTGGCAATCATGTATCACCAAAAGATGTTTTGGTTTGATTTTAGTTTTGTTAGAAAGCTCGATTGCAAACCTGAGATGCTCGGTCACTTTGGTGGTAGTTCTCGGTTGGAACATGTGTTGCTTCACCGAAAAACTTGGTGACTGGACTCGGTGGTGCTTGGTATTTTTTTTGCGTTCGGTGGTATTCTGCTCGAAGATACACTGTTCAGTGGTAGCTGTTTGGGGTTCAGCTCGGTGGTGTTTGTTCGGTGGAGTTCAGCTCGGTTGTGCCTCTCACTGAGTGGCTTGGTTTCGTTGTTCCTTATCACCGACGATGTTATTCTGATTGTTTGGGATGGCCAACTGGTGCATTTAATTTAGGGTTACATCCCTTGAGTTTTGGATCGACTGTTGGAGGTGTGACGACCTAAATCTAATCTGGTTCACTCTCCTATGTAAATTTGATGACTGTTGGATGTCGACAGATGGATAACACGTTGGGTGTTGTGTTCTTGAAGCCCACTATTGTTTCTTTGATTTATTTTATTTGTAAAGCCGACTTGTGACTGTGTTGTATAAATTGAGTGTTGGGTAGAGTTTGTAGGAGGGAGTTTTTGGGAGCTAAGTATCAGAAGAAAGCTAGAGCTGAGCTTAGGTAGATCTATGCACAGATCCAGGTCTTGTAGAGCTCTGAGCAAGGAGGTATTAGCTGTAATTTTGGGAGCTAAATGTGATATCTAAGTGTAGCTCGGTACATTATGGCCTTTGGCAAATCTGTGAGCAGATCCAAGTCTTGTTGTTTTGTATCTGGCCATAATCAGGAAGGCCTTACATCCTGGCATGTTTGGTGTACTTGTATATTACTGATGAATATGAATTGATATTAGTGTTATATCTCTGTGTTGTATTTATGTTGTTTTGTTTATCTTGTATGCTACAAGGTTGGACTGTCCATTCTTGGATCCTCCATCCTTGACTGTGTTAGGTGATATCAGAGCGAGGTAGATGATGGTGGTGTTTGTAAATTCATGTTCAGAACTTGGATTTTTTATAGAGGGTTGTGATTCTTGGTATCTCCCTGGTGAAAAGATCTCTAATCAGAGGCAGTTGCACTAAGGTTTTTGAAGATGCCTCATAGAAGACTAAACCCTCGGTTGATTGATCAGATAAAGGAGGAACTGCGAGAGGAGATTCGTAGTGAAATGATTGAATTGAATAATGAAGTCATGGAAGGTATCGGAAATGTTGTTGCTAGATTGTAGAGAGGTCCTAGAACAGATGTTCGTTATGAGGAAGTTGTTGAAGACTTTGAAGCTGCTGGATCTAGTGGAGATGACAGAACCAATCAGATAGAGAGATCTAGAGGAGACATAATTGATCGGTTGTAGAGATCTAGTGCTCAGTTGAATGCTAGTTACTGAATGGAGGTATCTAATTTCTCAGGTACATTGAGACCCAAGGATCTGATAGATTGGATCGATGAGTTAGAAGACTACTTTGAGAAGGAAGACATTGGAGATCCGCTTAGAGTGAGATTGACACAAACTAAGTTGAATAGACATGTTGTTCTTTGGTGGTAATAATTACATAGAGGTAGAGAAGAAGATGGTGATATGAAGATCAATCGGTGGAGGTTGATGGTGGCAAAGCTTAAAACTAAGTTCATTCCTGCTGATTATGAACTTGAGTCATTCAAGAAGTTGCAGAACCTAAAGCAGAAGTAAATGACTATGGAAGACTATGGAAGACTATGGAAGAGGAGTTCTATAAGTTGACTATTCGGTCTGGACATAGAGAACTTTCTAAGGAGAAGGTGGCAAGGTATGCTAATGGATCGAGATTCAATATCCAGGATGAGATTGGTATGTTGAAGATTGAATTAGTTGAGGATGAACTGAAACATGTTGAACCAAGGAGAGCAACTTGTAGAGGTGAATTCAGAGGTATTTATTTTAAGTGTGGACAGAATGGGCATAAAGATTTTCATTGTAAGAAAATTATGGTGACTCAAGGGGATCTTATTTTTTAGAACATGGCTAAACCCGAGGATGGTGAGAATTTGATGATTAGAAGAACATTGTTGAACAAGAAGCAAGTTGATCCTTGTCATAGGAGAAGTTTGTTCTGGACTGTGTGTAAGTCTAGTGGTAAATGTTGTAAGGTGATTGTTGATGGAGGAAGTACTAATAACTTGGTTTTCAAGGAGATGGTTTAGAAGCTTAGTTTGAGAATGTTGAAACATCATTGTCCTTATAGGATAAGTCGGTTGCAAGAAGATCATGCAGTGGAGGTGAAGGAATAGTGCATGGTGAGTTTTCGCATTGTTCCTTATAGAGATGAAGTATTATGTGACATTGTGAATATGAGTTCTTTTAATGTTTTACTTGGGAGACCTTGGCAATATGATAGAGAGGTTATTCATGACTGTAAAATAAATTCCATTACTATTCTGAAAGATGGACATAAATTCACTTTGACTCCTTTGGAGGATGGAGATGAAGGCATGAGGAACTTGAGCATTGGAAGGAGATCTGAGAGGGGTGCAAAGGTTAGTGTAGACATGAGTGTTCAAAGATTTGAAGAAAGATCAGAGAATGTTAGTGGTAAGAGAAAGAAAAAGAAGAACCGGGGCAAGAGTGTGTTGGTTGAGGACTTGAAGGACAAGCTTGTGATCCATGTGTTGAATCCCAACAGATGTTCATCGAGCTACTAAGAACATCTTTTCACACCTGGGGTAGTTGGAAATCCTATATCACCAAAAGATGTTTTGGTTTGGTTTTGGTTTTGTTAGCAAGATCGGTTGGAGACCTGAGATGCTCAGTCACTTTGGTGGTAGTTCTCGGTTGGAAGATATGTTGCTTCACCGACAGACTCGGTGACTGGACTTGTTGGTGCTCGGTGGTGTTCTGTGTTTGGTGGTATTCTGCTCAGAGATATACTGCTTGAAGGTAGTTATTCGGTGTGTTCATCTCGGTGGTTTCTTGCTTGGTAGCATATTGCTCAATGGTGTTTGTTCGGTAGAGTTTGGATCGGTTGTGCCTCTCACCGAGTGGCTTGGTTTCAGTGTTCTTGATCACCGATGGGGTTATTCTAATTGTTTGGCTGGCCGACTGGTGCATTCAATTTGGGGTTGCGTTCCTCGAGTTTTGGATGCACCGTTGGAGGTGTGAGAACCTAAATCTAATCTAGTTCTCTCTCCTATGCAAATTTGATGATCATTGGATGTTGTCTAATGGATAACACATTGGGCATTGTGTTCTTGAAGTCGGCTATTGTTTATATGTTTTATTTCATTTGTAAAGCCGACTTGTGGCTATGTTGTATAAATTAAGGGTTGGGTAGAGTTTGTAGGAGGCAATTTTTGGGAGCTAAGTATCAGAAGAAAGATAGAGCTGAGCTTGGGTAGATCTGTGCACAGATCCAAGTCTTGTAGAGCTCTGAGCAGGGAAGTATTAGCTATAGTTTTGGGAGCTAAACGTGATAGATGAGTGTAGCTCGGTACATTGTGGCCTTGAGAAGATTTGTGGGCAGATCCAAGTCTTGTAGTTGTTTTGTATCTAGTCATAACCGGGAAGGCCTTACTGGCCAACATGTTTGGTATAATTATACATTATTGATGAATATGGATTGATATTAGTGTTATATCTTTGTGTTGTATTTTTGATGTGTTGTTTATCTTGTATGCTACAAGGTTGGACTATCCATTCATGGATCCTCCATCCTTGATTGTGTCAATTTGTCTGACACTGAGTTGGATCATGAAGTCCACCATCTAGAACACCACATCTGTCTCTCAGCTAGCTCCTATTAGTCTACACTTCAAGAGGTCTAGGACATATTTTGATGCAGAGGTATCTAGTACACTAAACAATCTCTTAGGATCCTTTTTATCCATCCAATAATCCAACATAGGAACAACTTATTAGAGGCAAAATAACATCTCCAAAACATGAAATCATTGAACCATATATGATAGGTTCCTCTATCAAAATATTATAAAACACCCATAGTCCATCAACCAAAACATTCACTCATAATCCCTCAAAATTCATTCTAATTTCTCCTTTTAAGAAATCAAGACAACTTCTTAATCAAGATCAACCACCATCGTTTGTCTTACCTTGTTACTTAAGGTATCCATACCTTCATCCTTCCACATTGGTTCTGTCATTAACAAGGCCTACATACAACTTCATATCTCATGGTTAAACACTATTCAAACATTTACCATTCAATCTCTTGAGTCCATTCACCATGTCCTCAATCCTTCATACACTTGCAATAGAATGCACTTGACTGCCCATGTTTTACAACTGTCCTACATATCCAACCATTAGAATTGTTTAAATATTTTTGTTTCAACAAATATGTCAACACAATACTTGTTCATATCTCATCCAAGCAAACAACAACATAAGCTTCCCTCATACTTTAAGGTCACCACAATTCCACTTGAAAAGGATCAATGCTCTCAGGATGAATAACTTTGTATGCTCTCCTTTACACTTTAACATATCAAAATCTTTAACCAAACTATTGTAGGAATGTACACCTACTCTTACAAGTGCATTAAAGCGTGGAAAAACATGTTTCTAGTCACGGATTATCATTTGGAAAAGAAGCAAATCATTTAAGCACATTCTTTCATGACTGTGACTGTCATTGTCATGATAGTTTGATTGTTTTCAACTCTTACCATCAAGCATTCACAAAAGAATTTAATCAATACCATTTTGGTTTTATTGAATTTAAAAAAACATCATTCCATCCATTTGAATCATTCTATATCACTTAACAACAACTTTAATGAAAGATTTGTGACAGCTTCTTCAAAACACAGCAAATTCACTGTAACTGCCTGCTAAGGCATCAAACAACTTGCTCAATACACAACCAATCCTTGTGAAACCAAATGCATTTCAAAGGTATATGAATCTACTTCATAAAAAACCAATATTTATATTTTTTCATCAGTTGAAAAGAAACTATAAACAAACCCTTGTTGACAGGTCTGTGACAGAGGGTTTAAGCCTGTTTGCACAAAACTCAGTGGATCTCTCTCATCTCTTCATGGAAAAAAATCTAAATTGAATCAAAACAAAGGTAACTCAACATAGAACATATTAAAATGATCCATTATTTATTTCCAATCCATTTGTATATGGAAACATTCATGAAAACAACAGAAACCCGTGACTAGTCAGGGAAACAGTTAATAGAAAAACACAAATGCTCTTTAAATTAAAATATGGATACATTACAAAGAGTTTGATGGGAATCAATCTCCACTGCTTCCTTCCCATCCCCTTTACATCTTTCAACCAAGATTGGTTGCATCCAAACACTTGATTGTCCACCATTTCTACAGAACCATGGTGACACTCAGAGGTGTGACTAATTCAAACTTGTCTCCAACTATCCACCATAATTCAATTCAACTTGAACATGAAATTTATAACATTTTTGTTCAAAAATTGTCCCTAACTACCTCTTGGACCGTCCAACTACCTATTAGCAACATTTGGTGCAACTTTGCAAAATTGTAATTTTGTAATGTTGCACTTTTACATCTTTTATGCATTTTTTTTTGCATTTTAACATGAATGACCTCCAATCCTTCTAAGGACCTTCCAAACATCTAGAAATGGACTAATAAAACATTTTACATCATTTTGTGCTCTTCCATGGGTCTTTGATACAAATTTAACTATTTGACCAACTCAAGACTTTACTAGGACAACTATGACAACTTGTTATAATTACATCACATAGATTTTCATAATAACTTAACATGACTCAAAACATCTTCAAATGAGCTTAAGGACTTCAAATTTCTCATGATATCTCCTGGGATTCTCCTGGTGTGTTCTTGTACTAAGTGCTGGTGCACCATATTTCCACTCATTTGTAGAAAGAAAAGTTTTTTCCAATCCTTTATTCCCTCTTAAACCTCAAATGCCATCAATCTCCTCCTATGTGAAGATTTTCTTGCACATTCATTCAATGAGAACTTCATCATGTTAGTGATTAACCCTTGTAGGTTTCCCCATGGTGCTCTTGTGGAGGACATGTTAAAAATATTGGTAAATTTTGAGGGCATGTAAGAGATAGTGATCCAATAGCCTCTCTAGTTAGCGGTGGACTTGCAAGTTGCTTGGTTACACTACATCACCTTCGCTCGCAAGCATGGCTTGAACTCTCTCAAATTAATTGGACTGCTTTATCCACCCCAACTTGGTTGAGTACAACTTTCAATGAATGGTTATTCTATGTATTCTACCACAAACTCTCGAACTCACTCCATATGAGGTTTTCCCAAGGGAATCAATTAAAATAGTATCATCGCCTCTGGTGCAGAGCACCCTAGGGTTTAGCTCAAAACCCTAGCCCCAGCAATTTTGAACAAGTTTTGATACAAGTCTTCCAACGAGCAAGTCATGTTTTGCTTAGTCGCTCAGTCGCAGAGCCAGCAGAGAGCAGAAAGGTAATGCATCGCACACTCGCGAACTAGGAAAACAGTTCACTTATTAGTGAGCGAGTGCGCGACGAGGAACTAGTCGCTCAGTCACAGACGGCTAGTAGAAAAGACAGTGCGCGACACTGCGACGAGGAGCTCATCGCCCAGTCGCGAGTCAATTCGCAGTAAGAGAAAACACGGTGCGACAACGCGATGGGTGATCAATCGCTCAGTCGCGAAGACAAACAGTTCAGTCCTG
>MU224523.1:2890855-2906921 GCA_018584345.1 Thuja plicata | reverse complement strand
TCAGTCGCGAGGTAAAAGCCAAGTCATGAAAATGCATTGCGAAAGTGCGACGAGCAGGTCATCGCTCAGTCGCAGAGCAAAATGTCAAAGGTGATTCCAGCTCGCGACTACGCGATGGAAAACAGAACAGTCAAAGGGTCAAATATGCTGACGTGTCAGAAGGAAAAGACATTGAAAAGTCTTAACCACCAAATAGAAAAGGAATGACACGAAGGAAAAGAGCCATGAACAGAGTGTCAACCATGCAGAGAAAGTGAAGACAGATTGCAGACGAGAATGGAGAACAAAGAACAGCTGGAGAACTGAGATCAACAGGTAACCACCAGGGTTACAGAATCGAGGAGAAGCCAGAGATAAACAGAGAAGAAAAATCAGTGAGAAGGTTCAGTTCAGATAGTTCAGTTCAGTTCAGAGAAGTTAGTTAGTTGCAAAGAATAGACTAGCAGAGAGTTGTAATCTTCTGGATAATCAATAAAGAGAAGTTTGTCTATATTTTACGTGTTTCGTTGTTCTGAGTAGATTTCTGTAAAGGGTTTTTTTGTTTCTGTTAGATAACATGGGTGCTTCTTGACTCTGATAATCTGCTAAATGGATTGGGACAGTCAAGAAGCATCCACCTTGTACATTATGTCTGTGTCTGTATTTGTGTTAGTTGAGAAGCTAGTCAAGTTTGCAAACAAGTCTTAGGAGAGCCTATGGTCCGGCTAGAGAACTTGTAGATGAGATAGATAAGTCAGAAGGTGCATGACTGTAGGAAATTCAGTCATGAAGAGTGAGAGACAGTGAGGAGTAAAACATTTCGGTGGGTAGGGAACCTAGGATAGAGGGAACATAATAGTCCTTCTGGTTAGGGTCTAAGAGTAGCCCTAAGAGACTCAAGGGTGAGTCTAGAGAGTCCTGAATTGAATAGGATTCCAGGTGAGATTCCTAGAAGAGAGTAGGAATTTCAGAGAGTTAGGTAACCTCCCCATCAGCCTCCCTTTGCCTTCCCTATCATCCTTGCTACTACCCAACCCTTGTGAGGTTTCTTCCCTTTTCTACTATTTACATTGATACTCTTACTTGTATTGAATGACACTAACCTCTAGATTTTGGATTTATAATATTTGCCAAAGTAGATAAAATAACTACCACTTGCTGGTATTGGCCAGTTCTAATCAAGAATGAAATGCACTAAGATTAGGGAGAGTGAATTGTTAGCCAAGAGTGAATGTCAAGACGAGACCACCCGCAACCTATGTATTGTAAATCCTACCAAACAAGTGACACAAGAATAGGTTGTACCAATTTGAATTTCTATGTGAGCTTCTTTTTTACCAAATTTAAAATATTTTATTATGTCAAAAAATAGAGGTCATATATGTTGTACTCGAACCAACAACCAAGGTCATACTGTAGACACATAAAAATGTCTTTTTGATAATCCTAATTTCTTTATCAATTAATTTAGATTCATTTATTAATATTTTCCATATTCTACATTATTCATTAATCGATTTAATAAAATATTCCCTTGTACAATAATTCATTAAATAGTATATATTATTATTTCATTATAATTCATTTCCCAAATCTCCTACATGCCAACTTTACACCATACTTATCCTCTCTCACTCCCATCAAACACGTACACTTAACAAATGTGGGACAAATGCTTACCTCTAACTACTTCCCTTATCCCACATTTGTTCTAATATTAGATCTACCTTGGAAGACAATTATAAATGCACTCCTCACATTCAAAGTCTTGGAAATCCTTGGTTTTAGCATCATAGGTACCTATTGTGTTTCTGATTTCTTGCATTTGTCTATTGAATTCCTCCATTTTCACAAACTCTTGTGCAATGTGCTATGAGAGCAAATTAATTTAAATACAAGATTGTGTAAATAGGAGGGCAATGGAGTAGGTGTTTGTTTAATACATGAGTTTTGTTTTACTTTAATATCATTTGCATTTTAATGAAATGGACCCGATCATTGTAATGTGGAAGAATCAGATCTATGATCCAGTTCACCATTTCCCTCATTGCACATTTGGCACGCCCGGTGGGCTCCACACTCCTTTGTCTTCTTGTTGATCTGGTTTTTGTTTGATAGAAGATTGTGTGAATCAGTTTTAGAATGACTGTTATTTGCACATGCTTCGTAATTATGGCTTCTTGGACAAGATCAGGTGCTTACTGTTCTGATTATTGCAGGTTGTGAGATCCATTTTCAACATGTTCTACAATCATTAAATACCATTTTGCTAAACATTTCATGTGCCTTGGTTATATACACATGTTTGTAGCATTATGTCAAGCATTTTATGTGCTCACGCACGTAAGGCCATGGTTCTTTAAAGCATTTTGAAACACAATTTCAGACATAACAACAACTATTATATTCCGTGGGATCTCTTTGAATAGTCTGTCAAAAGGTTTGGTAACAATTTGGTTCTTTTCTATACGTTGGCCCTCCTTAAAAAATCTTAGAATGTATACTTGTTCATGATACATATATGTGCGTGTTTTTATATTATCTCATATATATCTAACATAATATTTTCACCATAGTATACCGTAAATATCCTTTGTTCAATGCTATGATGACCGCTTTGAATGATGTTTCAAAGTTTTCAGTTTGGTACAGAGGACATTGATTTCCAAATTTTGTGTACGTGCTTACGGAGGTAGTTGCATTACTGTGAACATTTGTTTGAAGTTTCTGAACCATTCTCAACAAATCTAAATGTGTGCATATCTTACTATCATCGCATTTTAGGAGATCGTATATTTTTGTAAGCATTCGGTCAAACAGTAAACATGCCTTGTTTGTGATGGCATTTTGTCAAACAGTTCATCTGTCTTGTCTACGCTTGTAGGCTCTGCCAAACATTTCCAAACTGTTATACGCATCTTTTATGCATTACAAGTTTTCTGTCAAACATTTCATGTGTTTTGTACTCGTTCAGCATTTTGTCAAACAGTTCATCTGCAGATTGGTATTTGCAAAAACTGTGAACGTGCGTCGCCTTTAAAGTATTCTGTCAACCTTGTCTGCGTTACCAGTCTACCTCCATTGTCTGTGTGTTGATTGCATTTATCAAACGCCTCCTGCCTTTCATAATGTTCTGAGAGTACGTTCGTTTTGACTACGAATACGGTCTTTAGTGGTCTGCGTTTTAACTAATTTTTTTGCCTTTCGTCTTTTTAGTTTTGTAGTGGGTTAATTGTTTAGTTTAATTTTGTTTGGTATGTGTTAGTTTGTTTTGTTAGTTTTTTATTACGTAGGTTTTTAAGATAGTTAGTATTTGTACTTTTTATTATAAGTTAGTTTTTAGTTTTAAGTTAGTTTTTCAATTAGTTTTTTTTTTTTTGTTAGTTTTTTTATTACGTAGGTTTTTTAGTTAGTTAGTATTTGTACTTTTTATTATAAGTTAGTTTTTTAATTTGTTTTTTTTTTAATAATTTAAATTGGCTCTTTTTTATTTATTTATTTAAATTAGTTCCTTTTTGTTTGGCTATGTAAAACGTCGTAGTCAAATAGTTTTTATTAATTTTGAACTTATATACAACCCGGTTCACTAAGGGCATCTATAGGAAAGAGTCAGGCGGAGAAAACTTTCGGTCTAGCCCCATAAACAGAAGCTTTAATTTATAAATTTTGCAATCATCTTGTTTATAAGCACGGGGTATAAGAGGTACATTCTATCCTAGATGCCAATGGCATTTACATATGCAGTGGAACCTCTAGTGCTACTTATACAAAGATTTACAGTCATTTAGTATACATGGAAATGAATTGAACTCTTTGCTAAGAATATCTCTCTGAATGATCTTGTTAAGTGTAGTTGCACTAAGCTGGCCTTCCTAATATTCAATGAGACCTCCAATAAGCAATCCAACTGGAGAGCCAACTGATTCCTGCATAAGACATTACCCATAACTATCCAAACTTGCCCCCATCGTTAGCTGAAATATATCACTATTGACAACCAAAATGTTGTTTATGCTTTGCATTATAACCTAGTTAGTCAACTGCTTGAGACTAAGATAGCGTTTAAAAAATATTCCATCATTTTTCATTATAACCAACTCATTTAGTATCACTATAAAGTTGCCAAGGGAATCATTTATGTGTAAACCATCTCATTATATGAAAATAACTAGCTCAGTTAATTCACCATCAAACATAACTATTAAACCAAAGTGTGGGTTTGAATGAATATGAAACATATGGGTTAAAACAGTCCCAAATCAATCCATATAATCTTACCATCTCTGACATAAGATCCAAGATGACTATAATTCCATATAAAACAGAGTGAATCATACAAACCAGACAGAGCTAACAGTCTTACCAACATCATAGCAATGCAGATCCATAGTAAAGAGAAAGTCGAGCCAAGTAGAAAATAGCAGGACAATAGAATATATATATATATATATATATAGGAATGTAAACAATAGCCAAAGTGTAAATATAGGAAAATGTTAACCATACAATGATCAACAGGGGCATTGATTGTAAATTAAGCGAAGTGATAAACCTTCCAAGTATCATTCAAAAGATTAATCTAAAATAGATAAGAGCTATACGGATATCTAAAAGGCTATAGATAGAAAAGGAAAACATCCATAAATAATCCATGAAAAACAAATACAACAACATAAGAGAGCATGCTTTCTGAAGATGGAAAGCATTCTTTAGAAAAGGTTGTAACACTAAAGTCTTTAATTGTATATATATTGCCATAAGTTTTCGTTGGAAATCCAAAATTATATATTGAACATTTAAGGTATAATAGTCAAGCTAACCATTTGCGGAATCAACCAAAAATTAACCCTAAAGAGTCTGGGGTCCTAAGCGTTAAACCATCAAAAGGTAATACTTGAGATTAACTATCATTGGAAGGTTCATAGCTTTTATAAAATATATTGCAAGGACTTGTTGTACCAATATATTACAAGGACTTGTTGTACCAAAAGGGTCCCCATAATGTTCTCCTCAAGGATTCCACTGGACGACTTGACGTAGAATTTCAATGTCTTCTTCATGGGTATATCTCTCTCAACTTCATCAGCAACAATGTAGTCCTCCAGCCAATTTTCATTCACAGGGGTTTGAATATGGAAGAAATGCATGAGAAAATCTAGATTCCCAGCGATAACTGGTCTCTAAGCCCTACATCCCTCCATGTCCCCTTAGAAGAGAATTGGGTAAGTGGGAACCGATCTATTTCTAATCATAAGCATATCATAGTTACCAGGGCGGGGAATGGTAAGATCATCCCTAATATTAACCAAAACCTTATCTAGGTCTTCCAAAATCTCTTCTATGAAAACCTCACAGCATAGTCTAGCAATATCAACTTTCAATTGTTATAGATATGCATTGCAATGATGATAATCATTCTAGGAATATCTCGATTAGTCCTAAACTTGTCTTTGCAATTCACAAACTAGTCACCTAAGCTCCTAAATACTGCCCTCCAGATAACTCTATTCTTGAAATCAATAATGTGCCTAATTCTATCTATCGTTGCCCCTTTATCAAAGGTCATTAGACGATTTTGTCCCCCAAGTTTAATCAGAGTTTCCATGATCTTCTACCTAATTCCCTAGTAGAGAAGAAATATACCAAAATGTCGGTGGACATAGAGAACAAATGGGTAAAAGAATATACATATTTATTATGGGGCATTAAAAGTACTTAAAGTAGCTTGATATCATTCCCAAGATGCTCTTTTAAATGCCTTGCATTTGCCATGATTGAAAAGACCTCTGTCGTCACTTGGGGAAGGCAATGCTTACCTCGATTAAAAAATTCCTTCTATGCTTCTTATGATTACAACTACAAAGAAGATTTTCAAGTACAATCTCCTTACTCCAAAAGGATGTAATCAGAATCTAGCAAGACATACTTTGAAACATAAGCCATAATCAGAAAAGGTAATGGGAAATATATAATAATGGAACTGCAATCACACATGATGCCACAGATTAGGAAAAGGAGACAACCACGATCTTTAGTCATCGACTATATATCATCGGAAACATACATATATACTAATATATGCCTTGAAGCCAAAGAACCTATATAAGACAAATTAAAAGATGAAGGAAGGGGAGATGCTAAACATCAAAAGGAATGAAAGAAAATAACTGTGTGTGTGTGTGTGTGTGTGTGTGTGTGTGAGAGAGAGAGAGAGAGAGAGAGAGAGGGTCACCCAATAAATATCAGCGTAGGATACTCTCCTAAGCTAATAGCATGTTCCTGTATCTTCTATCGCATCCATCTAGAAGCTAAACTCGCTCATCCCTCCTCTATCAAGAGTTGAGACTGTTATCTCAACAAGAACCTTTACACAGGGGACTTCAAACCTCTAATTTTCCAAAGGGAGAGTAGAAACTTACTAAGGCAATCAAAAAAGTGTCCCTATCTTTGATGATCAACATCTAGCTAAGCTAATTATTTGGTCGTAATTCCATCTACCCCTATGTTGGCCAGTTTATCTGCTTGGGTATTATCCTCTCTATAGATATGGTTGATGGTAATTTTCCTAAAGTATTGAATTAAGTATAGAGCTCTAGAGAGGGTAGCATTTAATTTCCAGTCAGGCATAGAACCTTTCCTTGGGGCATTAATTATAATTGTTGAGTCACCTTTTATAGCTAACTTCTCAATCCCCAACCTCTTGCTCATCAAACGTCCTTCTACAAGGACCTTCAATTTTGCATTGTTATTTGTCTCTATTCCAATTGGTTGTGCCTATCTAGCAACTTTTGTACCTTCTGCATTATGTAGACAACACCCTATCTTTGCTTTCTCGGGATTACCTCTTGAGGCTCCATCAAAGTTCAGTTTGAAACATCCACTTTTAGGGGGTTTCCAAAGACACTTAGCTCTTTTCTACTCGTTTTCTTTAGCTCATAGGCCGACATAAGGAGTTATTTTAAGCCCAACCCATCTTCCACGCATCTTATCATCCCAGTAGGTCATCTCAGCTTCCTTTTTCTGTTGATTCATAATTTTGTAATTTAGGGTTTCAATAATAGTGATCTCTATTTTGTTTATGAGTTGTTTCCCATCCATTTTTTTTCCTTAAACAAGCGTCTATTCCTCTCTTTCCATAATTCCCAAATGATAATCGAGGGAGTCACTTTCCAAAGCCCTCCATACAGGCAGTGTCTCTTGATGATAGGTCATGTCTGAAACATACCTAAAATGGTTCTAGGAAAAGTTGAGCTCCAACCTAGTTTACTGCTTAGCCATTGCCAACATTGGTACGAAAACTTGCAACTCAAAAGTATATGATCCATATCTTCCTCCTCTTCTTCACACAGAGGACATCTACTTAGACCTTCATAACCCATCTTCCTAAACCTATTGGCTGTAAGAATATTGTAATGCAGAGCTAGCCATGTAAACATGTCTGCCTTTGGCAAGTAGTACTTATCCCAGCATAAGTTCAAGGGTATGTCTGTGTGTGGTCTAAGTTGTATACTAGTAATGTACTCATATACGTCCTTTGTGTTGTATTCTCATGTCCTCGAACCATCCCATACCAGGATATATTTCCCTAAGTGGAAGGTAATATTCCTTCTACCTAGGATCCTTTCTAACTCTACTTTTTCTTGAGCAGGGATATCTGTATTTTCCAAGGATTTCTATTTCTATCCTTTAGATAAATCACCCTCTACGAATTCAATATAATCTTTCACATATTTCCCCCATCTAGACTCGAAAAGGTTGTTAGAGGCTTCAAAGTTGGACACCTTGTCTAATACCCTTAAGTTGTCCCATGAATCTGACGAGAATAAAGTATCCTCTCCCTTGCCTAAATTCCAAGTCAACTTATCTATAATAGTCTTTCTACATTCAAACATAAAGCTCCAAATACAAGATCCTCTTGGCGGGGACTTTTCTCTAAAAATAGTAGAGTGCTCCCGGTTGTTGAGATACACTTATGGAGGAAAATCTTAACCCACTTGAGATGTGGGTTTCAATACATGATCCAAATCAATTTAGCCCCCAGAGCTTTACTCTTATCCTTAATATTCTTAATACCTACTCCCGCTTCCTCCTTTGGTCTACAAACTTTATCCCAAGCCATAAGGTACATTTTCTTTTTCTCTCTTGTGCCTTGCCAAAAGAAAGTACCCAGATGTTTGTTTAAGTCTCCATTTGCAGTAGTTGGAAGGTTGATACATGATAGCCAATAAATAGGCATTGCAGATAAAACATATCTAACAATAGTTTTTCTCCCTGCAGAAGAGAGTCATTTCCCTTTCCAAGAGTCTACCTTTTTCTTATTTTTTTTCTGTCATAGGTTCCCATAATTTAAAGGAATTGTTTCCTTTATCCAAGGGTGGCCCAAGGTTTTTACAAGGTAACTCCCCTTTTTTTTTAAATTCGGGATCTTACATATTTCTTTTTCCAAATTGACATCGGTATTAAAGAAGAAAATGTATGATTTCTCTAGGCTAATTTCTTTCCCAGAGGCATTAGAATAGGAGTTAAGGATTTCCTTGTAAGCTATTGCCTCTTGCTCTTTACTCTGCCCATAAAGCATATATCATCAACGAATTGTTGATGTGTGGTGGGATCTAATTTACTAGTGATCTTTATGCCTATCATTTTATTATCCTCTCTTTCTCTTGTTATATCCCTACCTAGAGATTCTGTCATTATAACGAATTAAAAGGGGGAGATAGGATCTCCTTGTCTCAAGCCTCTAAAAATGCTATAAAAAAAATGTTGGAGTACCATTAACCAAGATTGAAATTTTGGGAGAGGAGACAAATTCAAAGATTAAGTTAATCCAGGGCTTGGCAAAGAAAAAAACCTCTAAGCATTTACAAAGGAAGCATCAATCGACCTTATTATAAGTTTTTTTAATATCTAGTTTAATGAGCATACTAGGCTCTCCATTCTTTTGGATGGAATGGATGACTTCTTGAGCTATAATTACTCCATCATAAATGGATCTCCCAGGGACAGCCAATTTTTTCCTCACTTATTAAGTGAGGGAAATTTTTTGGAGTCTATTAGCTATAGCCTTAGTAAGTAGCTTATATATAGTATTTCATAGCGCTATCAGTACGAAATCATTCAAGCTTCATGCCTTGTTCTTCTAAGCGATTAATGCTAGGAAGGTATTATTAATCTCTTTGAGCATACTACCAAATTTTCTAATGCCTTCTAAAGCTTCAGTCACTTCATCCCCAATAAAGAACCAACAATTCTAGAAGAAGCCAGTCGGGAAGCCATCAGGTCCTGGTGACATATCTGGGTTGATTTGCATCAGGTCACCTTCAACTTCTTTTTAGTAAATTTAGCCAACAACTCTTTATTTTGACTCTGTGTTATCAGTTTAGGAATATTTTTAATTATGTCCTTCTATCCTCCTAAATTAGATCCTTCCACATTATTAAGGATATTGTCAAAATAGCTAACTACCTCTTCTGTAATAAGTTTAGGTTCCTCTATAACAGTTCCATTACTCGATCTCATCTTAGTTATTCTATTGATTACTCTCCTCTGTTTGGTACTGTTGTGGAAGAACTTGGTATTTTTATCTCCTGCCTCTAACCATGTTTCGCTGGATTTTTTATGCCAATAAATTTCCTCTTTAGCCAATATATCCTCATATTCTTTTAGCAGTTCTTTTTCTTTTAAATAAAGGGACTTGTCCATTCCTTTCTCAATGACTATAGAATCGACTTCAGCCAATTTTTCTTCAAGCTTCTCTTTGGACCCAAAAATGTGCAAAAGTGTTCTTTATTCCATTCTTGAAACTTGTGTTTCATAATCTTCAGTTTGTTGACTACCTTATATAGCTTAGAGCCTGATAATTTTGCTTCTTTGCACCATTGTTCTATTAATTTAAACACTTTTTCATCTCTCAACCACATCTGCTCAAACTTAAACGGGCATTTTTTGGGCCTTGTATCCTCCATAATCCTGAGTTGGACTGGCTAGTGCTCCAAGTTTGATATTGGCATGATTTCAACCTTCATAGTGTTCATGAAATATGCTAAACTTCCTCATAGAAAAAATCAGTCTAATTTCTTAGCAATGTTGTTGAAACCCTGCCTTCTATTATTCCAAGTGAAAGCATTCTCCGTCTTTTTAATTTCTAGAAGGTTTTTTCTGTTAGTAATAACTGAGAGGGGGGGGGGGTGAATCAGTGGCCTCAAAAGTTTATCCTTCAAACTTAACCACCAATCAATAAATCTCAGATTATTATGTCCCTACAAGATGCATGCCATGAAATACTAATAATGATTAACTGTCTGTCGGTTTTCTCTATCAATCCTTATTCTTTCTTGATTATTGATAAGAAGTATAACTATTTACCGAAGCTTAGTAAATAAGCAGAGTATACCGATCAATCCAGAGTTAGCTATGTAAGATACAAAACAGTAAAGAAATGAATCATACACACATAACACATGAAGTTTAACGTGGAAACCCTATTAAGGGAAAAACCACTGGGACCGGTACCCCAAATTTTCACTCTTCTGAAGTGAGCCCTGTTAGGAGCCAACCTTGTTAAAGGTTACAAACACACTGTTGAGTGCGACCTTGTTAGAGGATTTTATTATCGGACATCTATTGCTACCATCCTTGAATCACCCTCCTTCTTAGACTGTCAATAAGTATTGGACAAGTCCAATGCTACTTTCATGAATCATCCTTTTTGGCACTCCTTGAGATGTACCTCAATATATAAAAGAATGTTAAGTCCTATTCGGTTAAGAGACTTGATGCTTCAATGGTTAAACTGAAACACTATGACCTGTTCATATTGCAACTTGAATTGCATATTTTCAGATCTCTTTAAGTATATTACCTCTCTGACCAATGTATCAATTCAATCCTTGTGCTCCACACTTTCTGCTCTGTGATGTTGTGCTCACTGTTTGTCAGTGTCTGCAGAATTCCTTAGCTCTCCTTCAGCTTGTTTGATCAGTACTGAAGTTGTTCTTCATCAGTTTCTCTTCAACATCATCTTTCTATTCACTCCCCTTAATCCCATTCGTAAATGAATTAAGCTTGTCTCTTATATAGACATAATATTCATTGTTTCTTGGTTCTTGATTATTGCCGTGATAAACAATCCAGCCAATTAGATTTAAAGCATAACTCTTTATTTGTCTCGTAGATATCTCCTTGCCAACTGTACAAATCAGCTTTAAATCAATCACTTATCTCTGGTCGAATAAAACAAAGTAGACAACCAGTTAAGTCTATATTTAGCTCTGCCAGCTAGATATTTTGTCATTTTCTAAACTCTCTGTTCTGTCGGTCACCACTGTAGTTAGTCGTTGGTGACAACTGACTGATCTGTCGGTGAGACTCCAGTTAGCTTCATGATCTCCGTCCGTCGGGGATCATTGGAATTTTACTCGTCGGGCAACTCTGTATCTTTGGTCATCGGGAATTTTGAGTCTTTAGCTCGTCGAACAACCTTCTGACTTTGCTCGTCGGGCATTCTGTGGTTTTGCTTCATCGGGCAACACTATACTTCTAATCGTCAGGTATCACTGTGACTGTTCTTCTTTGCTCTGTCCGATGGTGTGCACTACGTTAGTGTTGTTTGTCACTTAGTGAATACTTGACTTTTATGCATTGCTAAAAGCATAACTTTGGTTCCTTTGGTTCTCTGAAGTCTTTGGCATTATGTACATGACCGTACAGATGATATCAAGTTGACATCAATGACAATACAGTCCATTAACTGATTTAATGACTTGCATTATCTTTCAACTTAACATTATCAAGCATTCAAACAGTTACATGTCATCAATCTCTACCTTTGGCATTGATGGCAACATACTATATTATCACACTATACTATTTCTAATACAATATGAAATACAATAGTTGAGATTCATCAAGCTACCAATCTTTTTGTTCTATTAACCGATAAATGTCTGCCCATCGGTAAGCTCTATTTTAGCTTAGATTTGATTCTTCCAGCTCTCTGTCTTCTGATGTGTTGTGTTCTCTCCTTGTGTCAATTTCTCTCGCTTGACTGTTCTTCTCTTTTGATGTCTTTTTCTCTTGTCAGCAATTCTCCCTTTGTATAATATTTCCATACAATCTCTCTCCCTAAGGATATAATCTCTCCCTGTTGGAGTAATGTGATAATGGATAATCTCTCTCCCTTTCCAGAAGGATGTGATAATATGGATAATCTCTCCCTTTGACAATAATGCCAAAAAAATATCTAACATTAATGTCAAACAATCGTTTCTCTCCATCCATAATATATTTCTTGAATTTACCTTATCCATCAGCAATACAACAATATGCTCTGGTGCTCGGTGATGATATATACCTGTCTGTATATAAATGTAGCCTTGAAGATAATCTCTTTTCTTGCATCAACATTAATGATATTCCTATAATATGTAGGCCGATGCAGCCTTCTAGTCATTTTACTGACTGGTAGACAACCGTTTGACCCCTAGTCTCTTTCTCAAGTACTCAAATGCATCTTTGGGCAGTGGCTTGGTGAAGATATCAGCTAATTGTTCTTTGGATTGCACATACTCAAGTGTCACCTCCTTTTCTTGAACTTGTTCTCTCAAATAATGATACTTGATGGCAATGTGTTTAGTCTTAGCATGCATGACTAGATTCTTGGAAATGTTTATTGCACTCGTGTTATCACAATAGATAATTACTAGTTCTAGGATCTTCATATGCATACCTTCCAGTAACTGTTTGATCCATGCAATATTTGAGCAGTTTGCAGCAGCAGCAACATACTCTACTTCTGCAGTAGACTGAGAGATGCATCCTTGCTTTCTGCTAATCCATGTGACAAGTCTGTCACCCATAAAGAATGCTCATCCAATTGTGCTCTTTCGGTCACCAAGATTTCCAGCCCAATCAGCGTCGGTAAACACCTTAAGTTCAAATTTTCCTTCTCTTCTATACCATAAGCCATATTCCTCAGCATTCTTTAGATATCTTAAAATTATTTTCACAACAGTCATATGTGATTCTTTGGGATTAGCAGAAAATCTTGCAACTATTCCTACTACATGTGCAATATCTGGTCTAGTGTGTACAACATACATGAGTTTTCCAATCATTGATCTGTACAAAGTCTAATTTACCTATGATGTCTTGTCCTCCTTTGTCAACTTATATTCAGTAGCCATCGGTGTTCCAACTGGTTTGGAATCTTTCATCTTAAATATTTTCAGGACCTCTTTAATGTATTTGGACTATGTAATGAAAATACCTTCACATTGTTGCATGATCTGTAGACCAAGAAAGACCCTGATCTCTCCAAACATAGACATCTCAAAATATTTTCTCATCTCATTAGCAAATGATTTGCATAGCATATCATTGCCTCCAAATATGATATCATAAACAAATATTTCAGCAATCAAAGTGTTAGCATCAATATCTTCCTTCAAATAAAGATTATTGTTTTCACTAGTCTTTACAAATCCAATACTTATAAGATAGGAATGAAGTCATTCATACCAGTCTCTAAGAGCTTGTTTCAATCCATATAAGGCTTTATGAAGTCTACATACCATGTTTCTTTTGTCTGGATCTACAAATCCTTTTGGTTACTCAACGTATACCTCTTCTTCAAGTATTCCATTTAGGAATGTTGACTTGACATCCATTTGGTATACCTTGAATCCTTTGAATGCAGCATAAGAAAGTAGTATTCTTACACCTTCTAGCCTAGCAACGGGTGCAAAGGTCTCTCCATAGTCAATACCTTCCTCTTGTGCATGCCCCTTGCATACTAGTCTTGCTTTGTTTCTTGTGACTTCTCATTTCTCATTCAGTTTGTTCCTGAATATCCATTTAGTACCGATGACATTCTTGTCATCTGGTATTGGTACAAGTGACCATGTCTTATTTTTCTCAATCTACTCAATCTCATCATTCATAGCACTTATCCATTCTTCATTATCAAGTGCAACATTGACAAATTTTGGTTCAAACTTACTTCTTGTTCTTGTACCAACTTTCTTATCTCCTATGATCTGGATATCTGGATGGTTCCTTCTTACATATCTGGCAAGAATTGGTTAAGCTCTTTGTCTATCATCTTGATCATCATTTTGTCCTTATTTTGTTCTTCATCACTCTGTACATTATTTTGATTATTACCCTGACCGTCGGTATTTGCAGCATGACCGTCGTTTACAAAATTTTGTTGCGCTGGAATTAAGCATTGTTGCTTGGGCAAAGTGTTAGGTTCTTCACTGTATACAAACTTGTTGTAGTCCTCTGGTTCTTTTGTGCTTTCCAGTTCATTCTTTTTTGCAAATTCATCTATCTTTACATTTGCACTTTCAACAATTTTGTTAGAAGCCTTAATAAGACATTTATAAGCCTTGCCTTTGGTGGAATACCCTAGATAAATACCTTCATCACTCTTGGCATCAAGCTGTCCATTTCTATCATCCTGTAAGATATAACATTGACTACCAAAGATTTTGAAGTAACTTACATTGGGTGTTTTACCATACCATAGCTCATAGGGTGTCTTCTTTGTGTCCTTCTTCAATTGTACTTTGTTTAATGTGTAGACAGCGGTACTGACAGCTTCCCTCCAGAAGATTTGGGTGATGTCTTTCTCTATCATCAATGTTATAGCACAATCAACTATGAATATGTTCCTTCTCTCAGCAATCCCATTTTGCTGTGGTGTTCTTGGTGCAGAAACATGTCTTTTTATACCATGCTCATTGCAGAAATTAGTGAATTCATCTTATATAAACTCTCCTCTATTTGATCTCAAGCATTTCAAATCCTTACCACATTGTTTCTCTACCATAGCCTTATACGATTTAAACATCTTGAATGCTTCAGATTTATCTTTTAGAAACATAACTATCATCATTCTAGAGTAATCATCAACAAAGAGAATAAAATATGTATCTCCATAATAATTCCTTGTCCTCATTGGCCCACATAGATCAGTATGGACTAATTTTATAATATCATCACATGTATGAGTTTTACTTTTGAAACTAGACTTTGTCATCTTACCTTTTTTATAAATTATTGCACATGATGTTGTCGAGCTTTGACATTGTCAGTAAGCCTCTTACATTTCTCCTTCTGCTTATTTTCATCATGTTGTCAAAATTCACATGACACAATCTTTTGTGTCACAACCATATGCTTCATTTCTAGACATTAAGCAAGTGGTGTTAGTATCATTCAGATAGAATAAGTTACCTTTTGTTTGTTCACCGGTACCAATCAATCTTCCTGATTCATTGAAGATCTTTGTCTTCTTACTCTCAAATGCTACTCTGTGACCTCAATTATTCAGTTGAGAAACACTCAACAGATTATAATTCAATCCTTTTACCCAATAAGAATTTTCACATTTAATCAGGTTATTCAACATTATAGTTCATTTACCTTCAACTGGACAAGCTGTATCATTACCCATTCTTACTATACCACCATTATAATACTCAAAAGTGTTAAACTTTTATGTCACCGGTCATGTGGTGAGTGCAACCACTATCTATAATCTAGATGTCATTCTTGCTAACCTTAGATATGAGTGCAGTTTCTACATACCTTTCATCTTCATCTGAATCATCTTTCATAGCCACAAACACCATCTTGATGTCTTCATCAGGTTTGGTGTCAGTATCTTCATCTTTGCAAGCAGCTAGGTAGCTGGCTTTCTTGCCTTTGTCCTTGTAGTCTCAGGTATCTCTTCTTTCTGATTGTCGGTAACTTCGGTAATCTTTGTTATCACCTCTGTCAGATTTTTTCTCAAAAGACCTGTCATTAACTTTGTCATCTTTTCTTCTGTTAGGACATCTTGCAGCAAAGTGTCCAATCTCTTTACAACTAAAGCATACAAGTGGTAAATTGTCTTTGTATTTAACTTTGCCTCTCTGCATTCTTCTAGCCATAAGTGTTTCTATTTCATCTAGATCTTCTTCACTTTCACTTTCACTATCTCTTCTAGATGTGTGTCTATGACTTGATTTGTTTATTCTCATAGAAGATTTAAATGCAAACTCTAAGTTTGGTAAGACACTATTATCAAAGTTATTCATCT
>MU224523.1:2852919-2883663 GCA_018584345.1 Thuja plicata | reverse complement strand
ATGGTCCCACGAATCCGGAAAGGAACATAGCAGGGTCATACATCGATCCTCCTCCTCGATCTTGGCACCGGATGATACCAATTGTGCAATCAATAAATTGAATGCGTTGAGATGATCAGTTACGGATCCACCTTCCTCCATTCTTAAAGAATACAACTTCTTTCTCAGGATCAACTTATTCACTAGAGATTTGGCCTGATACACAAACCCAAGTCGTTTCCACAAAGAATTTGCAGTAGTTTCATCAAGAACATTCAGAAGAATGACATCTGCTAGACAGAGTCTGATGAGACCCTTAGCCTTTCGATCCTTGATCTCCCAATCCGCTTGAGATATCGCTGCAGGTCTCACATCAAGTGAAGTAGCCTCCTATAGATTGCGGTCTTCAAGCATGTCTTCCATCTTGAGTTTCCACAACTCGAAATTAGTGTCATTAAATTTCTCCACCTCCATTCTACTATATGAGGAGCTTGCCATCTCAATCTGCAAATAAGATTCAGAATGCTCTGCACAAAAAACTCCCACTCAACTTGAGATTAGCTCAAAAAATCCTACCCAACAACTAGGATCAAAAGTTGATCAGGCTTTGATACCACTTGTAAAGAAACTCGGGTGCAGAAACAACTTCCTACACTAATCTCTAAAGGAAAGTATTGTGCAAATTCTTTTAAATCCTTACAATTTCAGATTCGTTAACTACTTTAACAATGATATTGCAACCATATACCATGCATACAAAAATAGAGAATGATACAATGATTTACCCTGAGGAAAACCTTTCGGTAAAAAACCCCAGCACTCCAAAACCTGCACAATGTATTATCTTCAACACAACGGTTACAACACACTTGCAATGCAAGTTCTTTCAGGAGACAATCGACACTCAAAAACAAATCCAGTAGCACAAGATCATACCAACAATACACTATTTTGTTATCCCAGTCTGCAACCCTAAAAAATGCTTATATCATGCGCTTTCCTTTTTAGGGCAACTTCCAAAGATAGCCGTATTAGGGTTTTACCATTCTCCGAGAAAATAGGAACCCCACGATTGCAGAAGAGTGTACAGTACTCAACTTTATCAGTTCCCACATGTCTTGCATGTCTTCACCCGTCATTGAATCTTCTAGAAATAACTCTTACGTGTCATAGGAATCCGTCATAACCGTTTCAGCCATGATCTCCTTACACACAATTCAAGATGCCGACATATCAAGTGGAGTGACACATCAACATGCCAACTAGACATGTACACTCACACTTAAATACATTATTTGCAAGAAATACATTTTACAAAACAAATAATAAGAAGAGGAATTATCCAAGGCTGAGACACCTTATTCCTAACAGAGGTTTCATTGGAAATCTCTTCTCTAGCTTGCTCCATTTGATCCTTGTGTACAATTTCAACCTCCATAGTTTTATTTTCCTCATTACCATTTTTAGCCCTCCCATCATTGTTGACTTTTGCACTCTTGTCTTCCTCATCCAAGATTCCTTCTTTCCTTCCCGATCCTTCCCTTCCATCCCCCGCTTTTACTTCCTTACCTCTACTGTCTTCAGGGGGATCGTTATGAGCATCTACCTTATTGCCCCCTTCCAAAGTCTCGATAATCTATTCATCTTCCACCTCTTTGCGATGGGTAGAATCTTTCGTTGGGCTATTGCTCAGAGGGTTGTTATTTTCAACAACAAATCCTCCCACGTGATCATTGAGCCTAATGTTGACCGCCTGAGCCAGGGGGGAATCTTTGGCAGTGGAATTTCCATACCAAGATCAAGATCTATTTTATTATTAACAAAGCCTTTAAAAAACACTAGTATGATATTATAAGATGCAATTTTTGTTTTAAGTTCTATACATTTCAGAGAGTTGATTTTAATATCCATTTTAACTAATATCACACAATCCAATTATGATAATATATTTTGCACAAGTCCTACGAAATCCCCAAGTTGATTTCCTATTTTCTTAATAATTTCCTTCTCCATTAGTTTGACTAGGAGATTAGGAAGCATAATCCATCGATCTATCATAAAAGATTCTAAATCATGGGGGTTAAAGTTCGGAAACCAATCTAAGAATTTAAAATCGTGCCCCTTATACTGAGTGGATTTAACAGAAAGTAATGCATTTTTCAATTTAGTGCTTTAGCAGTCAATATAAAAGAAATCCCTAGGTAAAGCAATTATACCTACCTGTCCCTTGTAGGTTTCTTGAAACCAATCGGGTACCTCTTCACCAGGAATCCCGAAGCCACACCATCTAGCAAAAATTTCATAGGTCATGTGGTGCCTCCTTCGCTTTCCTTCAGTGAAATCGTTATTGAATTCAATGGTGATTTTATCTTGAAAAAATTAGGGCAGGAAGCTTTTGCCCTAAATCACTTTTTTGCTTCACCTCCAAAGGTTTATCATCTTTCTTAGGTGGGATTTGTGGACCCCTAGTAAATCGGGTAGCTTCTTGATCCTGATGCCCCTGACCTCTAAAGGGAACACCCTACTATCATTCTTATTGTAAAAAAAACCTTTAGGTTTTCCTCATTGATATTTATTAGCAGTTAGAACCTTTCTCCGAGCCGGTCTTAGGGAACCTTCCTCAAGATTTTGCAATAAATGAAATTTATTGGAATCTAAAGGGTGTTGATAATCCCAAGAAGAACTCAAAGCTAGAGGTGGATGCCAGGAGTGGGATGCCCTAGCCTTAGCCCGTCTAGCCTTTCTAGATTTGACAATCTTCCACCCTTGATCAACATTGGAATGAGGAAGGGGAGCCCTGCTCTATTGGGAAAATGTAGAATAAATGTCTTTCACAGCCTATTTGATCGTATATTTCATTTTGCTAAAGAAAACCATTTGTCTATCCAAATTAGCATTCGTAGTTGGTAGAAGAGCCATGTTTTCTTTTCTCAACTACATATTATGCCTTGTATACACACCCCAATTTTTTTTGCTTCACGAATATGGAGACCATACCCTAATTTCCTCTTTCATTTTCTCTTTTGTTCTTAGTTTTTAGTTTTTAAGTTAGTTTTTCATTAGTTTTTTTTTTTTTAATTAGTTTTTAGTTTTTAAAATTAGCTTTTAGTTTTTAACTATTTTTTGTAGTTTTGATTAGTTTTTATAATTAGATTTTATAATTTGTTACCTTAAATTAGATTTAGATTTTTAAATTGTTTTTAATTACACTTAGATTTTAGAAAAAAAAATTAATTATATTTATTTGTTGTTAATTAGATTATGTTTATTTTTTAAAATTAGATTTGGTTTATTTTGTGTCATTTAAATTAGATTTTAATTAAACAAATTTTCTAACTTTTTTTTAGTTGTGTTTAATTTTATTGGGGATTTAATTTTTCTTGTGTAGCTAACACTCGTTTGGCGAAGACATGAAAACTATTAATGATTTGTGGATGCAGGTTGTTTTGCTTTAAATGAATAAATTCACACTTGATCATCTCCCCTTGCACTTCGAGTGATCTGGGTGTAAGACAAAAGTAATAGGGATGCCTGATTTTTCATTTCTTAGATCAAATAAGTATTTAGTGGGAAAAGAGGTACTCGCCCCAAATAATGGTTCAAGTGGTAGTCCTTCGATCCACTATATAAATTGATACTAGCATTTTGGTAAACCCCTCAATTTACCTTGTACCCACATTCATGTGTGGTATATTAAAATCCTTTCCTTTACAGGGAGAGGAATGGGGCTGAGTGCTGCGCAGAACCTCAAAGGTACCCCCACTAAGAATAAATTGTTTTAGTAGCCAAAAATCCTTCTACGTGTTGACTTAGGCATTGTGATACACGCATGCCGAACATACCGCTCATGTACTCCCCAATTTGATATAGAATTTTCTGCAGATCTTTGGGTCTTTAGAAATTTGAAACTTGGTATGCTCGAGAAGTGAGTGTTGTGTAAAGGGGGGGGCAGTACTACCCACCTTCTATATATCCGGTTGTATGTAGTATTTTATTGCAAGGGGATTCAACAAGTATAGTCCTTAGGTTATACTTGAATTATCATATATTTTTTGAAGACTGTGGCAATGGTGAAGACCTTTAACTTATAATATTCTCCTTGGAAGACAGTGGATTCATGCAATGCAAGCGACTCCCTCTACATACCATCAATGCATTAAATTTCCTCACAATGGTGTCAAGATAACCATACCAAGAGATCCAAATCCTTTCATATATTGCAATAATTTAAATCCTAAGACTAAACCCACAATCCCAAGTAATCGTGAAGCACCTTCTTCTCATGCATATGTTGATTCCAAGCCCTTAAAAGCATCCACTTCCAAATCAAGTGAGAGAGTTCAAAAAAACAGTAAAAGAGTAAGGAGTGGGAGAATATTCCATGAGTCATGCACTTTACATCAGAAAGTTACCTTTATCTCTCCAATCTTATGGCAAACCACAAATGACTAAAACCACATCAGATAACAATACTATGGTCTAAAAACCAGCATTCAGAAAATGGGGAACCTTGTACGATGAAACAAATGAGGATACAACAAAAGAACAAACTGAAGAACTAGAGGTTAAGATACCAGTTGAACAATATGGAAAAGGACTCAGAACAATGGAATTGTATGGATATGATGGTCATAGTCCTCTGGGATTACAAAAAAAAAGGTATACTTGAACCAATCTAACTAGATGGCAAATGTAGAGTTCCTGGCTTAGGTTATTAACGCAAGGGGGGGTAGACGATGGGGCCTAGGGCACACCCAAAGCCAACCAACTTGCAGATACAATGCGGAATTACACAACAACAAAGAGAGAGAGAGAGAGAAGAGAAACGGAGAGATCTTATTCATTAATCAATCAAACTCAATACATGCCAGGCTGTAAGGCCTTCCTGGTTACGGCCATAGACATCAGAGTGTATTACCATTCGATCTTCTTACAACAAAGATCTCAGATCTTTAATATTCTAATATTTTCCTTCTTGCTCTAAGACTTCTTACCAAACTAAGAACATACAAAAATAATATATACAAGAGTCCAAGAAAGTAGTCGACGCTCAAATACAATGGTGAGACCCAGATTTAGGTCCACATAGATCCCCAAGATAGATCCCAGCTACGAAAATTAAACAAAGAAGTCGGCCACCAGCACCAATTCCAAAATAAACCAACTCAGCAAAGCAAAAGCCGAGCAACAGAGCACTCGGCTAAACAAAAGCCGAGCAACAACAACAACAAGCATGATCGAGCAACTTGGCAAGGATGTCGAGCAACAGAAGCCAAGTGACAAAGAACAGACTCAACTGAAGTAAACATATTTTTGGTTGAGCAGGATTGCCAAGGACCCAAGATGCTCCTGCATCAGACACCTGGGGTTGAAAGAAATGATTCCCCGAATCATGTATCAGGTCCAACCTGAAATGAATCCAAATTAGATTGAGAAATCCAAGATGAGTCCGCACTCGATCTGTTTTTCCACTTTACCAGATATTCCATGTATTCTTTTCCTCTTGTACTTCTGCCAACTCTCTGTTTCAAAATCTTCTCAACTTCCTCTATCTGCTTCTTAGGATAATCACTTGGTATTGTCACTTATTCATCAAGTTCATGATATTCATACAAGTCTGAAATATTGAAAATAGCTGATATATCCATGTCATCAGGTAATTCAACTTCATAAGCATTTCCACTGTCAAATCTCCTCAGTATTTTATAAGGACCAAATTTCTTCATCTTTAGTTTCCCATATGTTCCAATAGGAAATCTTCCTTTCTTCAGATGAACCATCACAACATCACCAACTTCAAATGTCTTATGTCTTCTTGATCTGTCTGCATCATCTTTGTATTTCTGATTACTTTTCTTCAACTTCTGCTTTACATCCTTATGCAATGTCATCATAAATTCTACAAATTCTTCTGCTTCAGCGCTTCTTTTCTCTTCACCAACAATGTCTCTCAAATCTAATATACCTCTAGGTTGTGTGCCATGAACAATCTCAAAAGGTGTCTTTCCAGTAATTCATGCATTCTAGGACCAGTTTTTGGCATTGCACAGCTATGGGAAAAGTCGTTGCTTCTATGAGGCCACTATCAATTATTTGCTGCATCACGAAAGAACTTGCAGGTCTCTTTGCCCTTTCCTTGAAATTTTCCACATTGTAATGAACTAAAGAAGTATCCCCAAATTTCAGCAAAGAGAAAACAAGACTAGAGTCAAGCTCAAAGCTTTGGCTAACGGCTTTCATGGTGGCAATTTTGAATAAACAAGGAATCGAACTAATGAAACTAGCTAAAATGCAAGAAACCCAAAATAATTTCATTCTCCTACGATGAAATATTGACAATGGTGGGAAGCATTATAAGTACCTTTCATAGAATCTGAATTCCCTGCTAGTTCTAAGAAAGAAAAATACCTTTGACACTTGTTTCACTAGCTGATTTATGTCGAATTAGCTCATATTTTGTCTATTAATAACACAAAATCCGCATATATAATTGTCATATTTGAAACATCAGCTCATTCATGCCGAATTTACCTGATTTGACATAATTTTGACATGAACATTTATTACTAGTCACTTGCCGCGTGAGGCCTTGTTATATAATCATTACCTTTTAAAAAATTTAAACTTCATGAGATGCCCAAAATATGCTTTCACTTGATCACTTTTCTCCATTTGTCATTTCACTTTTACATCTTTACGCATGATGAATCACACAGTTGAACCAACAACAGGTACAATGGTTCAAGTTCAACGCCGGCGACTTGTTTTACACTTCACAAACTTACACTCAATAAAGACTCAAAAATAGATGAGAGGCGAGACACACACATACTGTTCGAACCTTGAACCATTGAACTTTTGAACTCTGATTAAGAGATTCAATCAGGAGGTTCAAAACTACAAACTTCGACATTCACAAAGAATAAAAGTAAGAGATTTTTCAGTAACAGAACAAATGACTACGAGAAAAAGGATGCCAATCACAAGAAAATAGATATGCTCTTTTTGTTTGAACTTTGAACCTTTGAACTTTTGCATGAGGTTCAATCTAAAGGTTCAAACTCAATCCATTTTTCTTGGGAAGAAACTATGAACAATTTGACCAAAACAAAAATGGGTGGTAACTAAGAGGAAGCTACCATCGACGAACTTGATGATTTCATTGGCATTCATGAATGTGAGGGTATTTAACCTTGAACCAATCCATAGCCTTGGATCTAATCATGAATCTTTACCACTTATCCATCTTGAACTCATTGATTGGGACCAACAAGGACCACCACAATTGGATACCTTTCAAAATGATGAGGATATAGTAAATTTTCTTGGAGCACAAAATAACATACCCCTTGAGGACCATAGAGTTTGCTTTGCTATTGAACATAACAGTGCGGTTTACTTTGGAGAGGGTGCCAAGCCTTTCAGTCGCAAAACTATAAAAATATATATATAAATACGTTTTCTAGTGAAAACTGCTCTGTGACACTATTAGACTTGAAAAAAGTAAAAACAAAGGACATATCTGAAGGTGAAGATGTCTCTGAGGCACCTAAGGATGGCAGGATTGACATGCTTTCCCAACCATCTTATCATGAAAAATCATCCATGTTAGTGGAGAAAACAATGACAACGAATCTTGGAACAAAAGAAAAGCCCAAAATTATACATTTAGTTAAATCATTAGCATCTGAAGAAAGAGTGACATTTATACAGTTTTTCAAAGAAAGACAAGTCAATTTTGCTTGGTCATATGCAAATATGTCGGGGCTTGATCTTGATTTGGTTATGCATCACTTACCTTTACCACCAAGGGCAAAACCTGTAAAACGAAAATCAAGAAAAAAATGCACCCACAAGTGGCATTGTTGGTAAAGGCAAAATTGCAAAAATTGCTAGATGTTGGATTTATAAGGCCTATTGATTATGCAAAGTGGATTTCCAATCTAGTACCAATTTCAAAACCTAATGGGAGTGTTTGTGTCTGTACAAATTTTAGAGATCTTAACAAAGATTGCCCCAAAGATGATTTCCTACTTCCAAACATTGATATAATAGTGGATCTAATAGCAGGACATTCGATGCTTTCCCTTATGGATGGTTTCTCAAGTTATAACCAAATCAAAATCTCTCCTGAAGATCAAATCAATACAACATTCACTTGTCCTTAAGGAACTTTCTATTGGAACATCATGTATTTTGGATTGAAAAACACTAGTCGTCAATCAACGAGCTATGACTTCCATGTGTCATGACATGATGCATACCTAGCTAGAAGACTGTGGGTGATTTGCTGGGAAAATCCTACACTAGAGAAAGACAACTGGAAATACTAGACAAGAATTTCACAAGATTAGAACAATATAAAGTCAAATTGAATCCATAAAAGTGTGTTAACCGCTAGGAAATTCCTAGGATATATTATTTATGCTAAAGGAATTGAAGTCGATCCTGCTAAAGTCAAAGCTATATTAGAAATGCCACCCACAAGGAATATTCATCAATTGAGATTATTACAAGGGAAATTATAATATATTTGTCGCTTCATACCATAGTTAGCAAATAAATGTCACCCCTTTCAACATTTGTTACGTAAAAATGTTCCATTCAGATGGGATGACAAGTGTGAACAAGGTTTCCAACAAATCAAAGAGTACCTGATGTCACCACCAATATTAGTACCTCCTACGAATGGCAAATCCCTACGACTTTATATATCAGCAACTACCACAGGGTAAAAATACAAACCTGTGTCACACTTTTATAAAGGAAAAGGTCCACAGCATGCAAACTTTCAACGTTAACGACATAAAAGTGGAATTTGTGTTTAGAATTTGAGGATGGTGTAAACTGATGAAATGTGTAAAAATGGATGAACTTTACGCCTATAATTTTTTTAAAAAAAATTGAACAAGAATTGATAGAGTTTTTTAATTTTTGAAGTCTATTTTTTCATTGCTGAAAATCTCGGGTCTAGTTCCCACCAAACAAGCATATGCAAATAATCTATTTTTCCTCTGATTTCAAAATATGTTATAGATAAAATGTATAGCTAGTGCAGAAAAGAAGAAAGATTGGTTTTCAATTTATATTTTCTCCGTTATAACTACTCAAAGTTGAACTCTGAAATCGACAGTTTTCATCTCCCACCGAATTTCCCCTATCAAATCAGTACCTCGTATAGATGACAAACCCCTACTACTTTATATATCAACTACCACAACACTGGGGGCACTCTTGGCACAACATGACACACATGGAAAGGAACAAACTATTTACTATATCAGTTGTACTCTAGTAGGCTATAAATTAGATTATACTCCTATTGAAAAATTTTGTCTAGTTGTAGTCTTATATTCACAAAAATTGCATCATTATATGCTCACACATCAAACAAAACTTATTGCAAAGTTTGATCCACTCAAATACCTCTTGCAAAAAACAACACTTACAAGGAGGCTAGCCAAATGGGTTATGATCTTGAGTGAATTTGACATCGAATATGTGGAAAGAAAATCCATAAAACGACAAGCTATAACATATCAATTGGCAAAAACTCCTATAAAAGTTTATCATCCACATTCACGCCTATGGACCTTGTATTTTGATGGATCCTTCACGCAAGGTAGTTTTGGCGTTGGCATTCTTTTTGTTACACCACAAGGAGATTATATACCAAAGTCTTCTAAGATTCATTTTCAATGTACCAACAATATTGCATGATATGAAGCACTAATTACCAAACTTGATGAATCAATATTCAATGTGGATCTACACGCCTATGGACCTTGTATTTTGATGGATCCTTCACGCAAGGTGGTTTTGGCATTGGCATTCTTTTTGTTACACCACAAGGAGATTGTATACCAAAGTCTTATAAGATTCATTTTCAATGTACCAACAAAATTGCAAGATATGAAGCACTAATTACCGGACTCTGTATGGCTGTGCAATGGAAAATCTGTGATTTATGTGTTTTTGGTGACTCTCATCTCGTCATTAAATAGGTCAATGATGATTATAAAACAAAAGATGAAAAAATGATGTCTTCCAAAAGAATGGTGGATGACTTTAAAGCCTACTTCATCTCAATAACTTTTGAGCAAATTCCTAGAGATGTAACACAACAGTTAATGTCATAGCCACTATAGCATCACTTGTAGAAATGTCCAATAACGCTGCATATTGTGAGTTCTTGGTGGAGCCACTCTTGGAACCCACTTATAACTTTCCCCAATCGAAGATGATTTTCCTTATCGTTGGTCCTAATTCCCAGTGATATTGAGATATCTATGCTTATCTACGAAACAATATCTTACCATCTAACCTTTCTAATTACTCATGTAAAACCTTTATACATTGAGCTTCCCACTATGTCATTCTAGCTGATACCTTATATCGTTGGGATTTTTATAGTACCTTACTTAGATGTCTTCAGCGTGAGGAGGCGAACACTGCCTTACGAGAAGTGCACGAGGGTAGGAGTCACGCATGTTCTCACAGTTCTACCTTAGCTAAGAAACTTTTGTGCATTGGTTATTACTGGCCTACTATGGAGAAAGTGGCCTATCTGTTTGTTACAAAATGCAAGCAATGTCAAATACATGGACTATCTTTGGTGTATGCAATATGTTGGCAGATTGGGTGTCTATCAAAGTTGGTCCTAGAATGCCTTGCATTTGTCTACATTGATGTTTCCTGTGTTGCAACTTGGAAGGGAGGAAAATAATATTTGTGTAGTATCTCAGTTCAATTTCTAGTGGAGAGGCGTACTACAAGTATGGTTTTGATGATATGCTTCATGAGTGTTTTTTTTTGGTCTTTTAGTTTTCAAGGAAGTTGGAATAGAATGGTTGTGGTAACTCGGATCAATAAGAAAATATGAAAGATTCTCTTAGGAATGATGTTGGATGTTCAAGGAACATCTCTATGTGATCCGCATAGTAGGACTGAGTTCCTTAGTGTTGCATTTTGTCTGGAGTTTGTTCTTTTTCTTATGTTGTAGTCCTGGCTATATTGGATGATGTAGTGAGTTGGTTTTATGTCTCACCTTGTTGTGTGTGAGATTTGCATTGAATTGGTTTAATGTTTTGAGTCGACTAGTTGTTGTTACAAGTTACCCTATTTCTAATTTTGGAGGATGTGTGCCAAGCATGTGTAATGTTTGGGATCACATTGGATTTTGTGTTATAATGTTTGAGTCCTCTCGATCTTGTAGACAAGACCACTTTCACTACAATAATGTTTTGTTGGATAACCTTTTGGGATTACCCCTTATCCCTTATTTTGGCCGACCTAATTAATTTTTGGCATTTATTTGGATGATATCAATAGAAGATCAAATCAGTTGCAAAGTGTGTGAAATATGTGAGTTGTGGGAGATGTGAATTTAAAGAAGCAGTACGTGGTGGAAGTTGTGGAGCTGAATTGATAATGATTACTTGAGGCATCATGTCAAAAGCATGTACATTCTAAGGAGAATGTAGCTTGTTGAAGGCTTATATCATTGTAATTCATTTCATGTATCCTAAGTTAAGACATTAAATCTCTCTTCGTGTCCTTTTGTATCTTTCCCTAAAGAAGTGATCTTGAGTTTGCAAGTCCTTTGAATCTTGCCTTGAGATAGTGAATCATGGTACCAAGTCTAGGAGTGAGCCTCTTGTAATATTTTTCATATATTGTGAGATATTCTGACTATGGTTTTTCCCACATTGGATTTTCCACGTAAACCTAGTGTTCTCATGTCCATTGGCGTTGATTATTTTATCTTTCATTATTGTTGATAAAAGTTACATGTTTTGGAATTAAAGTAAATATTTAAGATTGTTATAGTCTGATTCACCCCCCCCCCCCCAATCNAATTAAAGTAAATATTTAAGATTGTTATAGTCTGATTCCCCCCCCCCCCCCCAATCTTCAAGGGTGTCTAGCAGTACCATGGTAGTAGTGTTGCGATCTAGAATAAGTGAGCATCCAGAAAGTCCTCATTCACACCGTCAAGTGGCTCTCTCAGCTTCATTTTTAATAACTAGCCAGCAATGACATGGTTTTTCTCTAGTTGTACAATGATTATAAATCTGTGTTACCCGGGGACGCGTCCTTGGCCTAATTTCCCCCGGCCCCATACCGGGGACGTTTCAGGGCCCTGGGGACGGTCAGGGGACGTCCCCTCCCCGTCCCCGATTTTTGGAATTTTGGTGGGGACGTCCAAGAAACTTGGGGACGCCACCCAAAAAAATTGGGGACATCTGAAAGTATCGGGGACGGTTGGGGATGTCGTAGCCGTCCCCCAACCGTACCGGGGGTGGCCAGCCGTCCCCAATTCTTTTCGCCCAAAAAAGTCAATTAAATTTAAAAAAGCAAATTGTTTTCCATAAGGGGGGGTCAGTTTGTGGGCCCCACCTTCGTACATGCCCTAAAAAGCCAAAAATATTTAACATGATGTAAATTGTTATCTATGTAAAGATACTAATACTATCTTCTTCATGTAGTAGTACTGTAGTAATGCTAATATTTAACAAAATTATACCATTGGAACTAGCCATCAAGCAAGGTACCAAACTGCTAAGGCAGATAATGTTTGTAGTAAATGTCTACTTCACTAAACATAACACCCAAAATATGTAATATATACATAAGATACAACGTTTCATATTCCTTTTTAGAATAGAAATACTACTTGGCATAAGAATCTATGTAGATATTTTGTAACATGATGACATCTCGTCGACATAAAAATTCTATAATAGAAAGTTTGATTTCTGAATTTCAATTAGTTAAAAATTTATATCAAATTGCAGAGATCTTAACATTATTATTTTAAGCTCATTCAAGAACCACATCGAAGAGAAACTAAAAGTCCAATTTAAAGTAATAAACTGTAATTTGATTTCTTTTATATGTATATATTACATTAAGTATTAGAATCAAACAATGATGGAAATACTAAGGCTAAGAGTCAATCCCAATCACGAGAAAGCAAAAAGCTGGATTAATATGGAGAGAACAGACCACCACCAGAGGTAAAATGGCATGCTTTATCCATATTTTCATACGAATGTAATGTATATTTGCAAATTTCCCTATATTTTATATAGTCGTCCCCTTCACCATCCCCGACCTTGGCAAAAAAAATTGTCGTCCCGGAAACTCGTCCCCCTACCCCTTGTCGTCCCCGTCCCGGAAACTCAGGGTAACACTGTTATAAATGTGAAATTTTGCAACAAGAGAAGTCATGTACTTACTTGTCCCTACTCAATCTGCTTGGTCACTAGTACATGAGGGATTGATGATCTATGTCAAATGTGAATGGTATACCAGTAGATAATGACAAAATTTTTGCACAAAGTATACCATTCACAGTCCCTCCCTTTCAGTCATAATAAATTTTTGTCTTCAAGAGTAGCTAACTGGTGAAGAACACCAAGTGATCCAACCCTTGTGATCCCACCTATGCAACTGTAGCCCTAATGGCATAATTTGAGGCATCTACATTTACGTGGAACACATTTTCCCATTCTAACTATAGAAAGATAGGTGCGCTGACTAATCTTGAATTGAATTCACTCAAAACCTTTTCTTACTCATCCCCCCATGTGAATGGTTGTCCCTTCCTCATCAACATATCCAGTAGGTAGGAAATCTAGGCAAAGTCCTTGATGAACCTTCTATGGAAACCAACATGCCCAAGGAAGGATTTTATTCCTTTGATGTTCTCAGGTACCTTCATCTATATGATGACCCCTACCTTGTCGAGGTTGGACTTCAATCTTTCCTTGCAAACTATGTGTTGAAGTAACTTGCCTTGCACTTTTTCAGATTCAACCTGAATCGTATTCTCCCACACCTCTTTGAGCTTTCTTTGAGTGCTCTTAGGTGAATTTACTACCCACTTTACATTGACCAATCATCCAAGAAGGCTTTGAACTCCCACCAACATCTTGTCAAAAGCATGTAAAATAATCTATTGTAATGTTGTCATAGCTTTGCAGAAGCCCAATGGCATCTAGTTGTACATGTCTACTCCATCCCCACTATGAAGGTAGTTGTTAACTTATCTTCTTTGATGATACTCATTTGGTTGTACCTAAAGGATCCATCCATAAATGAGTATATCTCATGACCAACTTCTTCCTCCAGGATGGTATCGATAAACAAGATTGGGAATGGATCCTAACTAGTCACCTCATTTGAGAAAATGGAATCCACACATATTCTGATTTAATTTGCCTCCTTCGAGGAAATTATAATCAGCGTTGTCGTTTCTACTTTGAAGACTATGCCCACATCTAGCATTTTCTCAATTTCCTCATATACCTTGGCAATATAATTCTTATTCATCTTGTATGGTCTTTTCCGTATTGGTTGTGCACCAAGTACGACAGGGATTCTTTGTACACAAAGATCTGGTGGTATACCCTTCAACTCCTTGTACATCTCGACAAAGGTGTCTTCATATTCCATGAATATCTTGAATGTTGTTGCCCTCAATATGGGGTCCCAATTGTCACCGACCAAGATGACCTTCATGTTGTCTTTATCACCCGTATTCACCTTCTTCACATTCGGCTCATCATATTTTATTATATTATCTCTTTTGAAGTGAAAATTTGGCGTATCATGCACCTATGCTACTCCGTCCATATACTCTACATACTCAAGAGGGAACGTATTACTCTCAGCACCTTGATCGCCTTGTTCAATTTCCACAATCTATAGCATGTTGCATTCATGGCGGAAGACTTTATAGTCTTCCATTTGCTAGTGGAATAGTCTATTAAAGAATCTCATCTTTAAAACAATTCTCTAGATCAAGTGCCCCTTCATCATTTGGGTCCACGGATTTCCTATATTCATCCATTCACAACTCTCGACCTTCGGACTTTGATTCGAAGGATGCACCTTCTAGGAGGTTAGGTTGTGGCAGGATTTTTATCTCTAATTTTGAGGGAGGTTCTCTTTGTAGGTGCAAGTTCATAACTCATTGCATGGGTTTGAAAATTGATGATTTGAGGTCCTAGTTAAGTTTATAGATCTTTAGTATTTTCTTGCTTTCAGTATTTAGTCGCTTTAAGAGATATTTTGCGGAGAACTGTAAACCAAATATCAATGATTTGCTAGTATACTTTCAAGAATAATATTTCTAGTTTCTTTGGATGTCTCCTCTAATTGTTTGGTATTGCTTTTCTCTCCTTTAACTTCCTTACTCCAAAATTGATCTTAAGTTTACAAAGCATCTTCTTTTTTTTATAATCGAACTCCAATTAATCATGGTGATTGAGCTAAATTAATGAATGTGCAGAGGAAAGCGTCGTGTTCTAAATTTTTGGTTTCATTTTCATGTAAAGATTGATAATTTTGACATGTTAGATGAATTGAATGAGTAATGATTTCTGGATTTTGTTGATACTACTGGTAAGAAGTAATACTGATCATTCATTTTCTTGCAGCCGTGTTCCATCTTTTGCTATTTCTTTTATATCTGTTAGTTTAGGAAGTAGAATCAAAAGTTCATACACTTCAGCTGGGAAACTAGCCTACCCTTTGTTTAACAAACTATCATGAACACTTAGCCATCCAATATCATTGTGACCTAACAAAAGAGACCTTGGGAGGTCTGAAATATCCTCATTTCTTCTTCTTTTAGGAGAGATTGAGTGGAAACTCTCCGAGTTGAGTGTGTCAAAGGCCCATCAACATATCTACCACAATATTTTTACCCCAAAACATGTACAAATTTCTGACATCCCATGAATCTGAGTAACCAAAGTCATCATATGATTACTGCACTGCATCATGTAACCAAAAAATCCTCAAGGCTGAAAAAAGAAGCATAGACTCTGAAACCACCTCAAACCCATATGTCCAAACTTGAGAAGAAACCCAGGAAGAAAATAGTCCAGACAAGCACATCTGGAAGATTAAAAAAACCTGTATCCAACCTGTCACAACTAAAAAGCTGGTAAGTAACCTTTCCCGTCAGATGAGACCATTTGATGTTGTTGGTATTGAGGATCACAGAGCAATTGCTTTTTTTTGTATGTTCGCAACCAACCTAGCTTAATTGTAAACAACACAAGCTTCCAAACCCAAAGTAACTTAGTCGATCAGTAAATAATTGCTTTATATTTTTCTCCCAACTCACCACACTAATACGTAAACAAAGCAATCCTTCAAACCCAAAGTAACTCTGTAGGCAATAAATAATCATCATATCATCACATGTTAATAGAAATAGATCATGCTATCTATCACATTTGAATTCAAGAACATAATATGACAAGAAACTTTAGAAACCAAAATATCCAGTTTATGCCTGACTTATACAAAGCTGTTGTGAATACCAAACTGCTCGTGAAACTACTTGTGCTACTTGTAACAACATACAAACGTGAATGAACTTCACAAGCCTAAATAGTGTATCACAGTTGAATAAAACTTAACTCTAGTTCAACATTCATTGTATGAAGTTCATTTCTAAATATTGACATGAATAAATGAGTCACTGTTACAGAATAATCTGCGTATAACTGATGACTGAAGTAGCAACTTGAAGACTACATTACTGAGACAATATATACCCTGGATATGGTTTAGAGTTCAAACACCTTTGAAAAGCTCCTTTGTGGAATACAATGAGGCATAGTGGCCAGACTGGGCCAAAAGAGAAGAATGAGAACCTTCCTCCACCAATTTTCCTCCATCCAAGAGAAAAATCCGATCAGCCTTGCTTACTGTTTCCAGGCGATGAGCAATTACAAAAACCTGTAACTACTCAAAAATAAATGAATATGTTGATAAAATCATGATTGATTTTAAATTAATTACCTAATATGAACAAACTATGCTAAACAGAAACATAGGTATAATATTAATGGTGGCTAAATATCTGAAAATGCATCGAATTTGGGCCATTTTCATTGTCCTCATTTTCCTTTTAGAGAGGCTCAGATGGGACTTGAAAAGGAAGCACATGTTGTCTTTCAGATTTGTTTTGGTATTAAAGTTCTGGCCCCTGGACTAGAGATGATGACTGAAAAAAAACTAAAGAAAACTACAGATAAATGACGCATGCAAAGGCATATACATAGACCAGAGTAAAAAACAAAATGAAGGCAAGGAAATTACACAAAAGGATCAGAGAACTGAGGAAGTTACTAAAGAAAAGGTTAAAGATACACATAAGGAGCAGTGATGTAAATTTGCGTGGCAAATTTTAACTTGGATGTAATGAAACTCAAAAAATGTAGAGTAATGTGAGTTTTCAAATTCTATATGCATTTTGTCTTATATGGCTTTTGTACGGAAAACTTTTCATAGTGCCTTCCAACAAGATCTATAGACATGAAAAGATATGGCATTGTAAAGGCTAGAAACCAAACATTTCGGCTTAGTACAATACAATTCACCTCGTTTGGTTCTTTTCATTGGTTGCTGGTTTTCCAATCGCTAAGTTTGTAATCTTGTTCTTTTGCATTTAATTGTAATGTCCCCTTTTCTGATAACTTATGAATTGGGACAATTAAAATGAAAAATCAATTGCAAGAGACTTCTTTCCTCAAAGTCTCAATTAACACTAAGAATGATGATCTATGATACCACTTATGAGTGTTTATGTTATACAATCAATAGAATAAAAATGACAATATCACTGCTATCTCTAATCTGACAATTGGATATATGCAAGGTGATTAGGTATATATATCAATAATGATAGGATTATATGTATAATCTGGAAATAATAATATGTGGATTGGATATTAGATCACTTCTGTATCTGATATGACTTTAGCAATTATGCAAGCTTAAGACATTCCAATCTATAGATATAATAGAGATCTCTGCTCTTCCTGATGTATTTGATGTGAGTTAAGCAATGAACCTCCTCCTGATGATAGCAATAATGCTATATAGTGCTGTGTCTGATATGTTGATATGACTCTGCAATTATGAATATGCTGCTATGTTTGATATGTTGATATAACTGTGCAATTATGAATATGCTGCTGTCTGATATGGCAATATGAATGTGCAACTAGGGGGTTATCTATTATAGTGATGAGTTGCTGTTTCTGATCTGGATATATTATCTTGCAGCAACAATGGTGCTCTCTCTAATGCTGAACTTTAAATGTATGCAACCATCTTTGACACTTGGGCCAAATTGCTCAAATTAGCTATTCAAATAGGATGTAATAAGAGATGAAAGGTATTCTAAATGATGATCTGGATAAATATTTCAATCTCCTTCAATACCTTCATCTTCTTAGAGATAACTCTCTTCAAATAGACGCACCCGTTCTCAAGACATGCCCCTTTCCTCAACTGGATCCCTTTAGAGAATAACTACTAGTCACAAACAAATCGTGGTCTTTGGTAAATAATCTATATCACACCTTTTGACAACTTAAGTATATTAATCGCTGCTTAATATGATTACTGCTGGTACTTAATCATATCTCTCCATAACACTTGTTATTGTTGTAATCGCACCTTCTCCTTATTGATCAAACTTAGTTCTCCTTCTTCAACAATGATAGTCTTTGACTATTTAATCTTTCCTGCAATTCTTCCTAGCGATCAGCACTGTAATGAAGATTCTGTGGTTCCATATCTTTGATATATACTATTATTCACGGTAACCTGCAGTTCCATATCTTTGATGTGTATTGTTATTCACAGTAATGATGCTCGGTTTCCTTCATCATTTGGAGATATCAATCACTCTGCACATGATTCTTACAGGGAATTGATATCCTTCATCTAATATGCACATCTTAATATAATTGCAGATGTTTGGTGAACGTCTCTGTCATAATATCTCTAATGAACTGTTTTGGCAATCGCTGTCTTTCTTTCCTTATTTATTCGTCTCTAATCATTATCAATTATACATTGATGATATATCTTCATTTGATCAATCCCATTATGTTTTATTTAATTACTTGTGTCTTTGTTTGATCTTCATGTACGAACGATCTGTAGAATGCAGTGATGATCAACCCAATGCCATCGGATGCTTCTAATGTCTCTTTATCAAGTCCATGTGTTTGACCTGCCTTTCAAACTAGAAGGATAATCAATATGTGGTTAATACGTTGATACCAAGTATGTCTAATCGATGTTGATTTCAACCAAAACCCATGCCTCATCTGGAGATAACTAAATACTTGTTTGCTGTTGGTAATGACTATCAGGTGCAATATACTGCACTCACCATAGTTCTGTAAGACACCTTATTATTCGCTGAAATTATGGGGAATGCATCCAAGGTGCCTTGATCATGTCTTTTAATCTGGCAATGCCAAATATATTTTATTTAAGTGTTTTTAAGTGTTATTAAGCTATAGTCTTCATCAGAGTATGACTATGGAATGTTTAACCTTACATGTTCGGCTAGCCATAAGACTTATATCTCTCCTCTTTCCTCATTTATTTATTTAGATTTGGGGGACATCAGATTAATTCAAGAGCATTCGATAAATTTGAATGTTGTTTGATATCACTAAGGTTTTCCTAAGGGAAAATCCTTTTGAGTGATAAACCTGATCACCTTGGTGTAGTTGCAGCGTAGAGTATTTATTTTGCACTTTCAGTTTTGAGAATCATATCCTCAATCTATGCCTAAAATGGAGTAGTTGTTGATAATTACTTTTGCAGTTTTTCTCCCCATAGAAAATGGTAGCTTCTTTTGTGTTGGTTGTGATTCTTGAGCCAAGCAAAGAATGTGTAAAGAACCTGGCTGGCTCTATCACTGAAATTCAATTACAAACGATTTCTTTTGTTTCTGGATTTTTATTTTTTTTGTATTTTGCCATATAAAAAAAAAATTTGTATTTTCAAAAAATATAAGAGATTGCAAATTGATAACAATTTATCTAACTCTTGATGCAGAAACCAAAGTCACACCAAACCTCTGAAATTCTTATCAAAAACATAATTGAGATTATTCAATGCTATCATGAAACCAAAGCAAACAAATTTATTCAATAGAACCGGTTCAATCCTTCTAACCGCTTCAATTCTGGCCGCAGCTAACAGTGGCAATGGCAGCTGCTAGTAATGACTGCCTACACCCAACCAAGGGATGTAGACAACCTCTTTCACAATGCGGATCCTTCCAATCTATATCGCAGGAAGGAATAGTGGTGACGTTGATGTAAAGATACCGCAGATAGGAAATGGGATGGCTGCTGCTGCAAGTGAACTCACGCCTTTCCTTCATCAATTGCAGACTTCTTCAAACACGTCCAATTCAGTACGTTTGGTCTCCAATGGAACCCACCAAATGCTCAAACTCTTGCACAATTTGCAAGCAGTGGATGCCAGCTCAAAGTGTTAAACCTCTAAAAGAATTTACAATTCTTCCGCAAACTCCACGAATTCTGAAAACCCTTAGCTCAAAGCAATCTCCGAGTTTTTAAAGTATTCAAAAATAATAATCCAAAATGAGGTTTCGAAATCTCTTTAATGCATCCAATCTTCTCCAAGAAGATGTCAAGCTCTATCTTCATGAAGACTCTTTTCATAACTTAAAAGCATTCATGCATACAACCATAAGTTTGAATATTTGAAAAATAATATTCAATTAACTCTCCCTCCAATTCAAAGTCCAAACATAAGATAATAAAATATTCATTGATATTTAATGACTTAGACTTGTAAAATAAGCTCCACAATAATAAATAATTAAGTTAAACTTATTTAATTAATTATAATCAATCCAAAGCCAAGTCCAACTGCTCTACTCTGTCAAGTCAACTGCTCGGACACTCTGCCACAAATGGAAACTGACAAAAATAGACTTACAATATAGTAAGTTCTCAACCTGAGACCCCCAAATCAATCCATTAGACCACGAGGATTGTAGTGATGGGCTAACAATGGCATGTCCCAAACACTTGCTAAAATGGGGACATCACAGTCCTCCCTCCCCAAGATTGCTTGTCCTCAAGCAATCGCAATCCTGGATGCTGAAGAATATCCTCTGACTCCCAAGTGGCATCCTCAACAGGTAAAGCATGCCATTTCACCAGAAACTCCCTGATGACTCGCCTACGTAAATGCCTCTCTCGGGTCTCCAAAATAGCCTTAGGAATCAACTCTAACTTTCCCTCATCATCCATGGGTGGACAAATAGAAGATGGGACAACATGCCTGCCTAACGCCTTCTTGAGGCGCGGAACATGGAATACATTATGCACCCTGTTGTCCTCTGGCAAATCAAGCTCATAAGCTACCTCGCCTACCCGTCCAACAACACGGAAAGGACCATAATATCGAGGTTTGAGCTTCTCAGTTCCGCTCTTTCGAATAGATGACTCCCTATAAGGCTACAACATCAAATATACCATATCCCCAACCTGGAAAGAGCGAACAACTCTCCGCTGATTAGCATACTGCTTTTGCTGATTTTGAGCTCTCCGAATATTATCCCGCAAAGTACCCATAATATCCTAACTGTCCTACAGCAAGTCACTTGCACTGGGAACTCTACTATCACTGAATAGCAAATCAATGAAACTCGGAAAATCATACCCATACAAAGCTCGGAAAGGAGTCATCCGAATAGACATATGGTGAGTGGAATTATAGCAATACTCACACAAGTATATCCACTTCACCCAAGCACGTTGTTGTGCAGACACATAATTCCGAAGATAGCCCTCCACCCATTTATTAACAATCTCAGTCTGGCCATCAGTCTGAGGGTGGTAACTGGTACTCGGAGTCAACTCTGTCCCACATAACTTGAATAACTCCTGCCAGAAGTGACTCATAAAACGGCTATATCGGTCACTCACAATATTCCAGGGTAAACCATGCAATCTGAAAACCTCCCAAAAAAATAACTCTGCAACCTGTCGCTGAAAATGTAGTAGTGATCGGAAAGAAGTGAGCATATTGAGACGATTGACTACCACATATATGCAATCTCTGCCCTGGGCTCTAGGCAAGCCCACGATGAAGTCCATTGATATGCATTCTCACTTCCGCTCAGGAATGGGAAGTGGTTGCAGAAAACCAACTGGATAAGTGTGCTCCTACTTGTTCTACTAACAAACATAACGCTCTCTAACATACTGCTGCACATCAGACTTTAGGCCCTTCCACGTGAATCTCTTCCGAACTTGCCTGTAGGTTTTGAAGAACCCAGGATGTCCATCTAAAGGAGAATCATGGAAAGCCCTCAACACCACCTGCCTGACACTCGATCCTAGTACAAAAAATGTCCTCTCCATGTAAATGATCAGCTCATTTACAAGAGTATATCTGTTGTCCTGTATAGAACCATCATTAATGTCAGACACTCACTGATCTCTAGCATAATCAGCAATGATCAAGTGTCTCCAATCCTCAGATATCTCAGTCAATGCACATAAATGAGCCCTCGAAGAAAGTGCATCAGCAACCACATTCTGAGTACCCTTAATATAAGAAATGTCAAAATCATAAGACTGAAGTTTGCTTACCCACTTTTGTTGTCTCTCATTAAGATCTCACTGTCCAAGGAAATACTTTAGGCTATTATGATCAATTACAATGCAAAACTTACTACCAACTAGATACTGCCTGAACTTAGCCAAAGCATGCATTATGGCCAACATTTCCTTGTCATAAACACTGAAAGCTCTCTCAGGAGCCCTGAGCTTCTTGCTCTCAAAAACAATGGGATGGCAATCCTTGGAAATAACAGCACCAATGCCGTCACCAGAGGCATCACAATGCAAATCAAACGGTCTTAGTGAGATCTGGCATCGCTAAAACCGGGCATAATGTCATAATCTGCTTGAACTTCTCAAATCACTCCTTTGCCTGAGAGGTCCACTCAAAAGCACCCTTACGAGTCAAATCAATAAGAGGATTTGCATGACAAGAGAACCTAGCAACAAATTTGCGGTAGAAAGCACACAGACCAATAAACCCTCTAAGCTGTGTCAAGTTCCCTGGAGTAGGCCAATCAAGTATAGCACGAACTTTATCAGGATCCATGCGAACTCCCTCTGCACTGATAATCTGACCAAGGTACAGTAACTCTGTCATACCCAAAGCACACTTGGACTCCTTGGCATACAAGGAAACCCTATCCAAGATATCCAACATTGTATCTAGATGAGAAAGATGGTCATCCCATGTCCTACTATACACCAAAATATCATCAAAGAAGACCAAAACAAATCTCCTCAACTGGTTGTGGAAGACTATTCATAGTCGACTGAAAAGTAGCTAGAGCATTAGTCAACCCAAAAGGCATGACTAAAAACTCGAAGTGTCCACAATGGCATCTGAAAGTTGTCTTCTCTATGCCCTGCTCCCAAATTCTGATCTGATGATATCCGGACCTCAAATCAATTTTAGAGAAGAAAGATGCACCATGCAACTCATCTATCATCTCATCAATGCGTAGGATAGGATACCAGTGTTTAAATGTCCTCCTATTCAACATCTGGTAATCAATGCACATCCTTAGTGTACCGTCCTTTTTCTTCACCAAAACAACCATCGAAGCAAAAGGGGACTTACTCGGCCTAATGTGTCCCATAGATAACAACTCCTAAATTGTCTTCTCAATTTCATCTTTCAGGCGCTTAGAATGCCTGTAAGGATTAATCATGGTGGGCTTAGTTCCCTCCTCTAACTCAATGATGTGCTCTATGCCTCTGTCAGGTGGCTTGCCATGTGGTAAATCACTAAACAATTTAGAATGTTTAGTTCTGAGCTCCTGTATGTTAGGGTGATAAGCTGATTTACCTGTCTCATCTAGTGTAGGTAGTAATTTACATGCTGCCCACTCAATTGCATCATGACTAATAAGTCGCTGCATACGCCTGAGTGAAATCATCCTCAAATTCTCCTCTTTGATTGCCTTACGAATATGTTTCTTTCCATTAATTTCAAACTTCATCTCCATGTCCTTAAGGCTGAGATAAAATGCTTGAATAGAATGTAACAAGCTCATGCCCAAAACCACATCAGTACTCCCATGTCTACAACATAAAAATCAGTCTTAAATTCATAATTATTCAACTTCAAGGGAAGATCAAGAATCATCCTGTCACACTTAACTGTCTAACCATTAGCCACCTTAACTCTAATACCTTCTAACTCTTCTGCGAGTATGCCTCTCCTGGATACCAATCGTGAATCTATGAAATTGTGGGGGGCACCTATATCCAACAATGCAATAACACGCTGCCCTACTCAGAGGCTCCGCATCCTGAACAATCCCTCTTTCTTCATGCTTGAGAGGTATACTACCTTAAGGTTGGAATCCTCCTCAACCTTTTCATTATTAACTACTTCATAACTCTCTTCCTCATTATCAGCTAGCTGTCCCTCAAAATCAGAACTATGTTTATCCTCATAAAACCACTCCATAAGCCTATTTCTACCCTTAGGCTTCAAAGGACACTCATGTTTCTCATCATATGGACCCCTGCAATAAAAACATAATCTCTTTCTCCTTAGATCATTAAGTGTTTCTTGATCTAAAGGCATTGTCATAGGTTTCTTGAAATCTGATCCCTCTATTCGTTTTGGAGATGCCTTGCTATCATACGTGGGATTGGATGGTTTAGGAGGGAACCTATTACGAGGAGCTGAAAATTCCAAGTCTCTTGCCTTTTTTTATGGCTGCCTGCAAGGATGAAGGATCAAAAGACTTAACCCAACCCTTGAGAGGATCAACTAAACCCTCCACAAAGAGCATCACACACCTCCTCTCTAAAATGTCATACACCATCACTGATGAAGGCCTCCAAACTGCCAGTCTGCCTGAGTTGTGCTAACTCACGGAAATAGGATTCTGGGTCCTTCCTATCAAATCTCTCTACCAGTTTATCCACAAACTCTTGGTATGAAACAATCTAATCATGATGTAAAGAAAACTAACCCATGGTACCACTAGTCATGGGCTATGCCATCCAAATGCAACACAACAAACCGAATAGCGTCCTCTTCAGACATAAGACGCAAAGAAAGATATGTATCGAGCTTGTGAATCCAAGCTCTAGCCGTAACCTTACCACTCCCATCAAATGAGTCAAGGTTAACTTGTTGGTTGCCTGTTTCAAATCATAGTTTACATGCCTTTGCCTTCCATCAGGTCTAGCTTTAAAACGCTCCCTCTTCTGGCTCATAAATCTGTCAAAGTTCAAATGTTGCTTTACTTCATGTGGTAAAGCATCCCACTCAGCATGTAAAGCCAACACATCCTCTGTAAAAGATACTTCCTCCTCAGCACCACCCATATCTAATTTTGGCTTCAAGAAAGTAGGACGCAAAGACCTGTCATGAGTGCCTGAAGGATCAGCTCTAGACCTTTCTGAGCTAACTGAGATACTACTAGTACCTCTATCTCTGATGCGGTCTCTGGGCAAGGAGATCTACTAAAGAGTGTGAGAAAGGTTCTGCAAGATAGTGGCCATCTGATGTTGTCCAGTTGCCAACTCCTGGTGGCTATATGCAATATCCCTGAATACTTCTCTAACCTCTCTATCTTCATCATTCCACGCATTACCTGGAAATCTCTCTCATATTTCCCTGTTCCTGTTCACTAGATGGTGAGTTTCTTCCCCTGCGTGTATAGTGAAATCCCGGAATAAATCTATCTCCATGCATTAATGAACCCAACTCCCTGTAGGCTGGTAGGAAACCGCTTTGATACCACTACAAAGAGCCTAGCTGGCTCTATCACTGAAATTCAATTGAAAATGATTTCTTTTGTTTCTAGATATTTTATTTGTTTTGTATTTTGGCATATAAATATATTTTTTTTGTATTTTCAAAAAATATAAGAGATGCAAATTGATAACAATTTATCTAACTCTTGATGCAAAAACCAAAATCACACCAAACCTCTGAAATTCTTATTGAAAATGTAATTGAGATTATTCAATGCTATCATGAAACCAAAGCAAACAAATTTATTTTAATGAAACTTGCTCGATACTTCTAACTGCTTCAATTCTGGCCGGAGCTAACAGTGGGAATGGCGGCTGCTAATAATGACTGCCCACACCCAACCAAGGGCCATAGACAACCACCTTCACAATGCAGATCCTTCCAATCTATATCCTAGGAAGGAATAGTGGTGATGTTGATGTAAAGATGTCACAGCTAGGAAATGGGATGGCGGTCTAATGGCCCTCGATTGAACCAATTGAATTTATATAAAAATAATCAATCAGTCATTAAATATGAAATTGAATATAATGTATTTTATAAATATATATTCAATAAAGCTAATATGCATATTAATATATTAACTAATAATTTACATATATATAATGATTAATATATTACCCCTAGGCATTCGATTAGAGGCAGCCCCCTAGTCTTTAGATCTTGTATCCAATCCCTGCCTATTTGTCCCAAATGGCGATCCTCATGTAACTGTGCGATTACCTCCTAACTTGTATATGATAAGGGATCAAATGTCTCACTCGATGGCTGTCCAGGCTTGTCAGGAAAAAGGGGTTAAGGCGTTTCTGATATATTCTGTAAGATGAGCTACAGTAGACTTTAGCTTAGCCTTGTCCCCATTCAGGTTGTCCAATCTTTCCCTTACCTCTTGATGTGTAAACTCCCACATATCTACTGAACTATGATGGTGAGAGGGATCTATATCTATCTTGCTCACCTCATAATAAGCAAGTGACATCAGAGAGGTATCTTCCAGCGTTTTTGTTTGGGCAATCTCCAATAGGACATGCCCTGTCCCTGGGTCCTTCCCCAGTGAAGATAATACATGGGCTTTCTTTTTTCCTTTTGTCACTGAAGGGCCCCTCATGATCTGAGTGATCAAGTCACTCGGAGGTACTCTGTCCTCTTCTCTTTTCCTCTTTTTTTCGATTGTTTGCTCTATCCATGATGGCATGGATAGAATTCCTGAGGCACTGGCAAGACTCTCTATATCAAACAACCTCCTCACTATTGGAGCAGTATGCACGGTTGAGGATGAGGCAAAGAAATGAGGTACCTTGTGGGGGAGGGGGCTCAGATGCTCCTTCTGTGTATCTCTCTGCGACCCTGATGACTGTGCCCTTATGGTCTTCTCTTGGGGTTTCTCATGTGTTTCTCCTTGAGAAACCATAACCTACTCTCTTGCTTCTCCTGGATGGGAGCCTTCTTGTGTGTCAAGATTGATTACCAGTAATGACCCGCTTCCGCATGTCCGTGCCAGCATATGGACCTTCTCTGGTGGCTGATCATCCCTACCGCCTGTCTATTTCTCATTGGGATTTGGTGGCCCAGTTTTGGATGCTTTGCAAGTTGATACGGTTGGGCTCTGATCTGGAGTGGGCAAGGGTTTGGTGGTGCTTGATCCCCGCCTGCCTGTCTGTTTCCACTTCACCCACTCCATTGTCTGCTTTAGGATGGGCATCATCCTTTGGTCGAGATCATCCAGCTCTAGCCCATCAAATGTGATGGGCTTCAGAAGTCTCCCCTTTATCCTTCCCACATATTGGGGCGAAAGTATATTCGTTACCCCTCCACATCAATATTTACTCCATAGTCATATTTTCTCTACTGTGAGTCGTGACCAGGACCGCTCCCTCATGTCGCAATCATCCATGCTATTCGCCCAACAGTCCTCTAGGGTGGGAATTGTAACACCCCAAAATTGGCACCTAATAATCCAATCAATTTTGGTGCATTTTCTTATCCTCGAAGTCCTATTGTACTAGGCAAATTCTTCTCCTAATTGACTTTAATTGACTGAGTTTCAAATGCAGAAAACCCAAATTTGCATAAATCTGACATTATATTTAATTCCTAAATTCTCAAAGATTATTAGCTAAAAACCCCTATGATTAATTGATTTAATCCTAAAGTCTTAAGTGCTTTTAATTAAATCAATTCCACCCCCTTTAGAAAATATACATAAAAGGAATTGAAAGGTTATTTAATTATTGGGTGGATTATCCTCAAAAAGGAATTCCATAATTCCATGTGAAAGGACACTTATGTAGCAATAATTCACCCTTTTATTTAAATAATCTTTGCTTATTTGTCTCAAAAGAGAATGAAGAGACAACTGTTTCTTTTCAAGAAACTCTTCACTCTCTTTCCCTGGTTTTCTATAAATTGGACTTCTTTTCTTCATTAGAGAGGATGATTTTGGAGAGCATCAATATTATAGTCAATTTGCATTTTATTTCTTTCATGTTTCAAGCTTAAATTTGCATAATTAGGCTAGTTTTAATTGAAATTGAAGATGTTTTAGCTTTCATTTATGATTTATCTAACATCTCAATTTGGTGCTTTCAAGCTTCTTAAATCCATTTCAAGTTCAATTCTAGCTTAGAAGTAATTCCTTTCATAGATTACAAGCATTTCATTTCTAGATTAAAAGCACTTTCTTTCTTAGATTAATTGCATTTTACTTCCATAGAGTAGTTGCAATTCATTCCCAAATTAGTCTAATTTGCATTCATAGTTTAAATTGCTTCTCAATTCATAGATTAAGAGCATTTTATCATAGACTAGTTGCGGATTTCATATGATTAATGGCAATTCTTCTCTTCTTGCATTCTTAAAATCCTCCACGTTAGCAATGGTCAGGTTGTTGGCTCTCGTTCTGAGGGTAAAACTCAACATCCACAACTAATTAGGAGGCAACAGGTCGCCTCAAACGAATTTGCAGAACAAACAATTCATGTTTGTCTTTGTGAATTGAGCGATTGTGTAAAGACTATGTTGTGTTTGTGTTGAATTCAGAGGTCTACATTCAACATATAACATTTTGGCGCCCACCGAGGGGCTCGAACCCACGACCACAAGGTTAATTTTTGTGAGTTTTGTGATAAATTTCTGAGCTATTTTTCCAGAGATCTGATTGATGTTTTTATTGGTACATGCACATCTGACATGATACAGATTCAAACTTTATATTTCTGGAAAGGTATTTGAGTTAGCTTTCATTTGCCTCTGGTTTGAATTAATTTCGTTGGGATTTGCAAAAGTTATGGTCATTTTAGTGCAGACTAGTTAGAACCTGATTTTTATGAAATCCGATTGATGTTTTATTGGTATGTGCACATATGACATGATACAGATTCAAACTTTATATTTCTGGAAAGGTATTTGAGTTAGCTTTCATTTGCCTCTGGTTTGAATTAATTTCATTGGGATTTGCAAAAGTTATGATTGATTTAGTGCAGACTAGTCAAAACCAAATTTCTATGACAACAGGTTTTTCGATTATCAAATGATATATTATCTTTGACTAACCTGATTTTCTAACAAGTGGGATTGGCAAGCTGTGTTTATTTTTATTTTTATGGATTTTTATAACAGTGGGTTGCATGTGCAGGAATAGATAAGGTTTTCCTAACAGTGGTTTGCAAGACGCTATACAAGAAGACTAAAACACAAACTATTGATGATATTTCTTGCAGGTTGCCTTTGATCGATAGAACGCAAAACATTGTGCTTGCATCTTGTTTTTGATTTCTTAAAATAGGAACCCACATGCAAGACTTCTTAAAATGAACATTTGTTTGTTGCTTTAGGAATGAAAATAATGTCAGGAAACTATGCTCTCGCCCTTTTGGGATGATCAGAAATCTAGAAACATTATTGTCATTTTCTTATTCTGCTTGAAGTGTCTTCTAGTTTTGTAAACCCAACGAATTGTATGGACGTATCCTCTCCCCTCGCCTTCGCGGATCTTGCGTGAAAGAGAAATCCATACAAATCCTTTAGCGTGGCTACCTCCCGAGTGCTTTAACAGAGCCGGTGAGAGTGGATTGCCCAACCGGTAACAGGCTAAAGCCAAGCCCGTCCAAACCGGTATATAAAAAATGTCATTGTGATTAATGTCACAGTGAACAGGTGTTGATTGCATTATACCAGGAAGAAGATCTCCCTCAGTACCCTTGTGGTGTGTTAAAACCTGCAGAACGTAACTTCTGTAAGCTGGGAGGCCTCCATAATGGAGCTAATCTGCTGCAAGTATAACCACCTAAACGGATGCCCTTACTACAAACTGTGTTCTAGTATCCAAAAACCCTCTATCTGTTGGCACGGAAGGTCAGAGACTGACTAAGACGCCCCACACTTTTACGACTCTTAGTAGAGACAACAGCCCTTTTGGAAGAAATTCCTTTGGGGTTTGAAGCTCGGTGTGCCTGAGAAGTGAGTGCACATGTAAGGAGGAGCCCGTGCCTCCAAGCTTCTAAGTTGTCCGCTATGAGTAAGCACAGCTGAACTTTGGTTCAAGTGGGGATTCAACAGATACTATCTTGGCTATCCTAGGATTGTGATGTGTCTGTTCTAGTACTATGAACATTCTGTTTGATGTGTCTTGCGTGGGTGAAGCATCAAAACAAACAAATATCTCAAACATTCAAAATGATCAACGAATCCAAATTTGCACTTCTAGGTGTTAACTGTCAAAATCTTGTCCAAGTTTCTACACCTGCTATCAAGACTCTGCAATCTATCAACTTGTTGTCCAAATTGCTATTCTGCTGTGAAGGTTCTGTCCGACTTTTCATAAAATTTGCATTCTCATCAACATTGTTACTAGTCTATCTTGTATTGCAATCTGTTGACAGTCTGACTCGTTGTTGTCTCGAAATCTGACCTTGTTGTGCTAATCCAAGTGACCCATTATCTCTTTCGATCTTATCAGCCTTTGTCTGCGCTGTCCTTATTCTGGGTTGTGAGAACAGGTTAGTTAACCTTGACTCAAGATCAGAGTCATTGCTATCTCCCTCTCAGCTGGACATTATCTCCTTTGTCCTTTGGTCTTGGACTTAA
>MU224523.1:2785091-2802788 GCA_018584345.1 Thuja plicata | reverse complement strand
GCATCAGAATCGAAATCTGTTTGCACTGGAGTGATCCTGATGATAAAAGATGATGAACGAACTTGACGGGGTGACTTACTAAAAATAGACGCTCTCTCCAAGATTCTTGGAGCCCAAACCGGAAGCCGAAAATGAAAACCGAGAGCATCATTCAATTCCTCTGACTCATCTGAGTTCATCGGAACTATCCCTTGACTTACTATAAATAGTAAGTTCACACCAAAGACCCTCTAAACCCCTCGCCAGACCACGAGGATCGCAATAATGACCTGGCACCATCATTTCAATGACCTGCTGAAAATGGGGACATTACATAAATTCGAAATTCTTATTTCATTTCCAAAATCTTATAGATTGAGGAGATTGTTGATTTTCCCTTTTGCATTCAAAGGAAAAGATATGGTTCTTTCTTTTCTTTTTCTTTGTTGCATATGCATTTTCGTTTCATGTTCTTCTTGGCTTTCCATTTCCGTCTTCTTCTCTCATCTTTTCTAAGTTGCATATGAGAATGCAATTTATTCTCATATGCAGTCGGGATTAAAAACCCCTTTCTTGATGGTGACTTTCAAAAATGCATGAAAAAAAAAAGCAAGGTGCTACCCATATGCAAGATATAATGAAAAGACCACCTACATGCTTATATGTCAAAGAAGAAAGTCTTGTGATGAGACAAACATCTCATTTATGAGTATAACAAAAGGAGATTCGCAACGTGCAAGGTCTTTCCCAAAAGGCAACACGAGTTCCTCCCATAAAGAGAAAATGCCAAGGCATGTGCTTTTCCTCTAGTATGCAAAATGATATTAAAAATCCCACCATCCGTATTAAACATTCATGCATATGTGCGTCAATGTATCTAAGCACTTCATAAACTCAAAGCTTGCTGTCCGCATACATGCAGTACCTCCAAAATACTGAGTTCTTCCCTATATGCGTTATGGATTGAAAACCCCACTTCTTTCATAATGTTCATACTACATATCAAAGAAGGATTTCAGCTTTCAAGTATGCAAAACGGTATAAAAAGTCCGCCTTTTTGTGTCCTTAATGAGGTAAATGTTTTCCCCTCAAAGCAACATGAAGATCCGTGTTGCAAGAAACAAAGTACTTACCATACGGTTGCCAGTTGAAGAAAGATCTTCTCATGTTCTTCCCATGGCACAAGGATACAAAGCGAGAAGCAATCATATGATGGAGCCAGACAAAGAGGTGGAAAGTGTGAAATGACTCCAGGCATAGAATGCTTTCAAAACTGAAACAAAAAGACACAAGGTACCTCTCAGCAATCACCACTATGATGCAGAGCAATAAAAGATGCAGTTTCATGTTCCGGTTCGAGATGTTTTCACCAAACCAAAACACATCAGTCATTGGGCATCCTGTAGCAGCATAGAGATCGACAGAGGATGATGCAAATAGATGTTGTGTCTTGTCAGACACTTAAATGCTTTTGTTATGCATTCTGTAAAAGTGTAGAATCTTTGACAGATTACACAAAAATATGTAATTGCATGTGATAGTATCACGTGCAAAGTAGTCTCATGTAATCATGTTGCAAGGACATTAGGTCCTGCAGCAATGAATAAGTCAAAGTTAGTTAGTTATAGATAAGCATTGAATAAGTCAAAGTGGTTAAGGGTTTCCCCTTTCTTCTCCACTTTTCTCTCTCCTCTTTTCCTATATAAGGAGGGGGGTTCATTGTAAATATCATCTTTTGTTGTGTGCAAGAAAGCTATAGGCAATTCTCTTGTATTCTGAAAACTTTGAGTTTCATTGTGCAAAGTTGAGCATTTGAATAAAGGAACAAGAATTGGCAAACTTTGTGTTGGTTTTAAAAATTAACGAGTGTGTTCTTATGTCGCATTGGTTAATCCTTTCTCAAATTAATAGTTGTCTTGCGCATATCATTTGAGTGTTTTAATCCAAGTTTTCTGAAGACTTTGTGCTTCAGGAAATTGGCGTTACTATAGAAACTAGTGGCTGATATAATCCAAGGGCTGAAGACTTTGGGCTTCAGTATTGGACAATAGAATAGAATACTTATTTTAGGTGAGGATAGGAGACTTTGAGCTCATTGTATCACTTCATCTTTAGATAAATCAACTGCTGCCTCGTTTGATTGTTCTTAAGTCAATCATCGAGTCACCGGTATTACTGTTGCAAGGTGAACTGTATGTGTTACAGTTCAGTTCTACTTGAGACCACCTGCGGTAAGAAGGGAGCCTCCCCTATTGCTGAGAGGAGAGAGAAATCTCACATACTGCTGCCTAAAACACATGTTTTGCAAGTTGTAGTCTTACTGACTTGCAAAATATTTAGCCAACACAACTAAAAATAGAAAGCCCAAAAGTACACAGAAAGAGAAATAGATGAATAATCCTTAATGAGTGGTGCAGTCTTCTTTTTCTGTATCAAATGAGCTTCTTTATAGATGGTATTTTAAGCTAAAAGCCTTCAAAAGTAGCACATAAGCTCATTATGTATGAAACATAACAATTAGAATTCCACAACTCAATATGAAGCAGAACAAAGTAAATTATATAAGAAAGAAATGTAACCCTCAAAAGAGAATAGTCTACTAATTTTGACAACTTATGTAAAATCACAGACTATCCTATTCCAAAGAATATTACTGAATTTGCAAACACAATTGTACATGAATCTTAAAGCCTTTCCAATTGAATAAATATTTCCAAAAGTTGTAAAATTCCCCAAATGTCGTGATTACTATTCTGAGATTAGATTTCAGTAAATTGTAAAAAGAAAACTTTCATAGTAAGTTCTGTAAATTCCGTCGGACAAGTTTACTCTGACAATAATTCAGATATTCATTTGATCCAACTCAAATAGATACAATTCAACTAAACTTCAAAATATAAGTTCAGGAAAGTAGAATCAACAACTATAGGAGTTTGACTCCAAACGGAAATACTAAGATGTGCACCTTTGTCTATTTGAAGATGAATAACCGTAAGCTTATTGTCTTCTGCGGGATTCCTTGAAGCCATCGAATTCACACTTCTAGACTGGGACCCGCGAACATGGCTAGAAGCATCTTGGTTTTGTCGGCTATGCTGTCGTCAGAATAGTGAAATCCCGATTACCGACTTGGTGGTGGCCTCACTAGGCACCTTTGCCATTCTGCCGTAAACTTCCAAACGGCTTTGTCTTCTTCTGGTCTTTCGTTAGGAATTCCAATACGCCCGCACCCGAAAGTCTTCCCCCCAGTTGTCTTTGTCCCTTCCTATGTCATTTGTCTTGACACGGCACAGGTGTAATGCTCAGAAATGCTAAACCACTAAGCCAGAGATTTGCATGCTCTGACGAAAGGTATGTTGTCTCTATATTCTTATTTTTGCAGTTTGGAATATTTCCTTACGTCGTCAATCTTCGGTCTTCTTCACTATGTCCATTAGGCCAGGAGGCAATCTGGCGAAAGGAACATCTGTCTTCACCTCGTATTTGATTTTCCAAATTATTCAAGCATATCGAACTCCCCCATGGAGGTCATTATTTAATCACTCCAATATCGGTTAAGTCCTGTAAAGGAACTACCGTATTTACACTAAATATTAACATATTAGTGTTTAGAACCAAACGCTAACTTTATTCAAACCTTAACTTATAATTATTTAGTATTAATTGGATTTTAGAATTAATATTAAATAATTACCTCCTTGTTATCAATTTACTTATTTGAATAATTTGGGGACATGATAAATCTCCCCTGCCTCGTGTTGCTTGCCCACAAGCAACTGTGAATTTGGATGGGCCAGAATCTGCTCATTTTCCCAAGTCGTATCATCCAAAGGCAAATTTTTCCATTTGATCAAATATTCGCGAATGATTCAGTTACACAGATGTCGGTCCCGCATGTCTACAATTGCCACTAGAGTCCTTTCAATTTTCCCTTCATCCAATGGAGGTAACTCTGCTGAAACAGTGACCTGCTGGCCTAAAGCCTTTTTGAGACAAGAAACGTGGAACACATTGTGTATCCGGCTACCAGCGGGTAGATCCAATTCATATGCCACCTCTCCAGTTTTGCCAACAATCTGATAAAGGCCATAAAATCGTGGCTTCAATTTCTCGGCTCCACTGCGCTTGAGGGATGACTGTTGATAGGGATGTAATCTGAGGTATACTAGATCACCCACCTCAAAACTCGGTTCCACCCTCTTCTTATCGGCATAATTCTTTTGTTTGTTTTGAGCACAGTGTAGATTGTCCCTAAGGGCTTTCAAAATATCCTGACATTCCTGAAGCCAGTCACGTGACTTGGGCACATTACTGTAATCAAAAGCAAGATCAATGAAGGATAGAGCATCATACCCATATAAGGCTTTGAACGACGTCATACCTATAGACATATGAAAAGTTGTATTATAACAATACTCTCCCAAATGCAACCATCGGAGCCAAGCCTTTTGATGTCCCGCCACATAATTGCGAAGGTAGCCTTCAATCCATTTGTTGACGATTTCGGTCTGACCATCGGTCTGAGGATGATAACTAGTGCTGTGGTGTAACGTTGTACTAGTCAACCTAAATAATTCTACCCAAAAATTGCTCAAAAACCGGCTATCTCGATCACTGATTATATTCCTTGGCAGTCCATGTAAACGGAATACTTCCTTGAAGAACACTTTTGCGACCTAAACAGCGGTGAATCCTGTAGTGATAGCAAAGAAATGGGCAAATTTAGTCGGCCTATCAACCACAACAAAAATACAATCTTTACCTTGAGCCTTAGGTAACCCAGTAATGAAATCCATGGATATACTTTCCCATTTCTGATCCAGAATAGGTAAAGGTTGTAATAACCCTGCTAGATAAGAGTGTTCTGCCTTATTCTGCTGACAAGTGATGCATTCCTTGACATATTGTAAAATATCATCTTTGATCGCTTTCCATGTAAATCTTTCACGGATATACCTGTAAGTCTTTAAAAAACCTGGATGTCCTGCTAAAGGCAAATCATGAACCGTTTGCAAAATTTTCAACTTCAACCTAGATTCAGGCACCAACAAGATTATGTCTTTGTAGTAAATAATATCATTCACAACTTTGTATCTATCATCCTGAATCTTACCATCCAAAACATCACAAGAAAATGAATTTTTAGAGTATTCTACCAACAGTAGAGATTTCCAATTAGCTATGACCCCTAATAAAGCATTTATTCCTGGCTTCCTGGATAAAGCATCGACAACATCGTTGCTCTTACCCTTAACATATTCAATCTCAAAGTCATAAGTCTGGACCTTGCTGACCCACTTTTGTTGTCTGTCATTCAAATCCTTTTGACTCAAGAAATATTTCAAACTATTATGGTCAGTCCTAACAACAAATTGACTCCCAGCTAAATATTGTCTAAATTTGGCCAAAGCCTGCATGATAGCCAAAACTTCTTTATCATAAATGGAGTACAATTTTTAAGCATTGTTGAGTTTCCTGCTTTCATAAGCTATAAGATGTTTATTTTGCATTAACACTGCTCCAATTCCCTCTCCAGATGCATCACATTCTAAAAGAAAAGATTGATTGAAATCGGGAAGTGCAAGGACGGGACATGAACTCATTACCTGCTTAAGTTTATCAAATGTCTGTTGTGCTTCCTCAGTCCACCTGAATGCCCCCTTTTTAGTGAGATCTGTTAATGGTGCCCCCAGCTGTGAAAACCCTCTGACAAATCTCTTGTAGTAGCTGCATAAGCCAAAGAAACCCCTTAAACCAGTCTAAAATAGCTCTAATCTTCTCCTGATATACCTGCACACCTTTAGCACTAATCATATGTCCAAGATATAGAATTTCAGTCATACCAAATTCACATTTAGAAGCTTTTACAAAAAGTGATTGTGATTCCATTATGCTCAAGATCTCGTCAATATGCCTCAAGTGCTCCTCCTATGTTATTACTATGCCCAAAAATTATTTCTTCATCTATTTCAGTATGACTTTCTTCAATTTCAAAATGTGGAGTTGAACTAGATGGACTGGTCGGATTTCTGTTTTGACGTTCTCTAGTATTCCGAAAGTTGTAATGGCCTAATGGCATATTCAGTAGGACATGTTTTCCCTATTTGCAACACAAAACTAAACACCCCCACAAGCTGGCAAGATAGAAACCTTTGATACCACTGTAAAATCCCAAACTATCCTATTGCAAAGAATATTACTAAATTTGCAAACACAATTGTACATGAATCTTAAAGCCTTTCCAATTGAATAAATATTTCCAAAAGTTGTAAAATTCCCCAAATGTCGTGATTTCTATTCTGAGATTAGATCTCAGTAAATTGTAAAAAGAAAAATTTCATAGTAAGTTCTGTAAATTCCGTCGAACGAGTTTACTCTGACAGTAATTCAGATATTCATTTGATCCAACTCAAATAGATACAATTCAACTAAGCTTCAAAATATAAGTTCAGGAAAGTAGAATCAACAACTATAGGAGTTTGACTCCAGATGGAAATATTAAGATGTGCACATTTGTCTATTTGAAGCTGAATAATCGTAAGCTTATTGTCTTCTGCGGGATTCCTTGAAGCCGTCGAATTCACACTTCCAGACTGGGACCCACGAACGTGGCTGGAAGCCTCTTGGTTTTGTCGGCTATGCTGTCATCAGAATAGTGAAATCCGGATTACCAACTTGGTGGTGGCCTCGTTAGGCACCTTTGCCATTCTGTCGTAAACTTCCAAATGGCTTTGTCGCCTTCTGGTCTTTCATTAGGAATTCCAATACATCTACACCCGAAAGTCTTCCCCCAATCGTCTTTGTCCCTTCCTATGTCATTTGTCCTGACGCGGCACAGGTGTAATGCTTAGAGATGCTAAACCACTAAGCCAAAGATTTGCATGCTCTGACGAAAGGTATGTTGTCTCCGTATTCTTATTTCTGCAATTTGGAATATTTCCTTACATCGTCAATCTTTTGTCTTCTTCACTACGTCCATTAGGCCAGGAGGCAATCTGGCGAAAGTAACATCTACGTCTTCACCTCATATTCGACTTTCCAAAGTATTCAAGCATATCGAACTCCTCCATGGAGGTCATTATTTAATCACTCCAATATTGGTTAAGTCCCATAAAGGAACTACCATATTTACACTAAATATTAACATATTAGTGTTTAGAACCAAACGTTAACTTTATTCAAACCATAACTTATAATTATTTAATATTAATTGGATTTTAGAATTAATATTAAATAATTACCTCCTTGTTATCAATTTACTTATTTGAATAATTTGGGGACATGACAACTTATGCAAAAAATGGGCATGGTTTATAATTTCTAAAGAAAATCAAGATACAACCATCAAAGACATGAGGGATAATGTACTGTCCCCAATTGGGAATTTACTTGATTTACCCTAAAATTCCCAATTAGGGTTTGGATTGCACTTGGGAATGGCAACTTATAACATTCCATACAAAGAGTGCCAATTCCCAATTATTAGCATACGACACTATGCATTTAAATCAGATTATATTAAGAACAATCACATAATATAATTATGATTTCATTGTTACTTATATATATATATAGATATATATATATATATATATATATATATATATATATATAATCATTCTTGTAATTAGATATTAGATCTTTCAGAAATATATTATAGAACGTTCAAATATATACTTTCGATATATACATATTAGAACACACACACATATATTTCTATTTCTGAATCCATTCTACTTAACAGATATATTTATACAATTATGATTCTAATTAACAATTATTGGTTTGTCTTATGTATTACGTGGGTGTCTGTGTGTATAATTCGGATTTTATTATTAACAAATATATATATCAAGATTGCACAAGGACGGGGTGTAATGTCCCTATTTGGACCTTTACTTGATTTGTTCTAAAATTCCCAATTAGGGTTTGAAATGGTACTTGGGGATGACAACTTATAATGCTTCATACTAGGAGAATACAAATCCCCAATAACTATCATGTCATTATATATTTAAATCATATTTAGAAACAATACATACTTAAGCCTAAATTCCTTAATCCTCTCTTAATCTCTAATCCTAAGGTGGACGGTAGAATTACTGTGCTTGGGTGGAAACAGTCTTCAAGAGGCTCCATCATGAACAAAGCCCATTTTGGGAATCTTCTCCTCACTGTGACCAGAGTACTCCTCTCCCTTCACAAACTCCTTATCCCCTTAGTTGTATTAATGAGAGATTAAAGAATTGGCTAAGTATATATTATTATCTTATATATTACTGAGCATGTATAACATAACCAATGTATAATTCTATTTCACTCTTATTAACGTATATGATTAATATTCTTTGACCTCTTCCTTATAATTTATATTCTTGAATTTCCTTCTATATATATTTATATTATATTCTTCTTGTTTCTAGGAAATGCATATATACTTCCTTCTTTTCCTCCTATATTATTTCCTTGATTTTCTCCTATATTATCCATGTTCTATGCCATTTTAAATATTATATTTACATACTAAAATATAATAATAAAAATGTGCGAGATATTGATAAGAATTGTTGCTGCTCTCTTTCTTTCCTTTTTATTATTATTTCATAATGTTCCCCGATGCTTATTTTATTTATTACCATCCAACTTCTTCAACATATATTTATGTATTTAAAACTCAAAGATTTCTGCCATATTCTATGAGATTATCGTTGTTGCATTTGTTCTGAGAATAATTGTTCATTCTTTTCTTTTCTTCCTTAAATATCCTATAAGATCGAAGAGATCTGTCTCTTCACATATCGCAGCCCTTCATAGCAAGATTAGTTATTATTAAAAATCTGCCGTCTATCTTTTTATTATTAAGGCTTGGTCCATTTCCTATTTGGGATGAATATTGGCCAATATATAAGATTTCAGTTATTACTATACTCGGCGGTCTCAAAGATAAGTATTTATTATGTTATCATATTAATTATTTAATAGTATATTATACTATTTAATAATATATAATATTATATTATTTATAATTTCCTTATTATTAAATTCTATTCCAATCCTTATTAATATTATTATTTATTTATTATATTATTAATATTAATATATTATATTTAACAATAGATTACGTTATAGTATAGTATTACTATATTTGTTTATTAATGTATAATATTATATTATTATATTATATTCTTTGTCTATTATATTAATAATATAGTCAATTTTTTATAATAAATTATATTATTATTTATTATTATTTATTCATTTATTCATTTATTCATTTACTTTTATTATTTATTATTAAATCCTATCTGAGAAAGGGGACATTACAGTCCACCCTTCCCAAAATTGCTTGTCCCCAAGCAATACAAACCTCAATGTACGTTGTGTCCTGCTATGTAATTTTGATTTCCAATCTAGCAATCCTGAAATGAGAATTTCAACTTGAGGTTAGAACTGCAATATATTTATAAATATAAACTTATCAAATTTGAAGATAATATTCAATTTAAAATACTAAGAGTAATTCAATTTGGAACTTATCTTGATGTACTGTAGTACTTTCCTACTCCTAGCTATGCATTGCCTTGTCCCATGATGAGTTCTGATGAGTAATCCTATAATTCCTAGGAGAGACTTTATCTCTTCCCAGACCTTATGGTATCCTTATAGGACGCATCCATCTTTATAGTCCTTAGGGGAGACTTTATCTCTTCCTAGGGCCTTATGGATGTCGCTTTAGGATGAATCTATCTTTATATCCTTAGGAGAGACTTTATCTCTTCCTAGGCCTCTATGGATATCCCTTTAGGACTATCCATCTTTTTAATCCTTGGGAGCAACTTTATCTCTTCCCATGTCTCTATGGATATCCCTTTAGGACTATCCATCTATATAACTCATGTTAGAGACTTTATCTCTTTCCAGGCCTCTATGGATATCCCTTTAGGACTATCCATCTTCATAATCCTTGGGAGAGACTTTATCTCTTCCCAGGCCTCTACAGATATCCCTTTAGGATGTATCCATCTCTATAATTCCTAGTAGAGACTTTATCTCTTTCCAGGCCTCTATGGATATCCCTTTAGGATTTATCCATCTCTATAATCCTTGGGAGAGACTATATCTCTTCCTAAGCCTCAATGAATATTCCTTTAGGACATATCCATCTTTATCCCGTATTTCTCCCTTCCAATCAAGCCCAAGAGCACAGAATGAACATCCAATCATTCGGCCCTTTGGCCCTACTTAGGGGTTGGCATACTTGATTGTGGAACTTAGTGTTGTTGTTGCTTGCTTCGTTGTGACCATTAGCATCTACTATAAGTCTATCTTTAATTCTTCTTCTCATCTGTACTAAAGACTCTATAAGTCTGATTATATAAGGACATATAAATCTCGTTTATGTTCTTCAGATACAATTGCACAAACGCTTAATGACTGATTTATCTTTTTTTTTTATTAAGTTTATTTAAGCTCCCATTTCGGGAATCAAACACAAGATCATACTATTACAAAAAGAAGCAGCAACCGATGCACTGTAGGCCAATGCCTTCTGATTTATCTTTTATCTCTTTGCATTGTGAATAATTTCCGTATATCCTTTTTAACCCTGAAGGGTGGTAGGATCATGCTCTAATACCACTGTAATGTCCCTATTTGGACCTTTACTTGATTTGTTCTAAAATTCCCAACTAGGGTTTGAAATGGTATTTGGGGATGACAACTTGTAATGCTTCGTACTAGGAGAATACAAATCCCCAATAATTATCATGGCATTATATATTTAAATCATATTTAGAAACAATACATACTTAAGCCTCAATTCCTTAATCTTCTCTTAATCTCTAATCCTAAGGTGAATGGTAGAATTATTGTGCTTGGGTGGAAACAATCTCCAAGAGGCTCCCTCATGAACAAAGCCCGTTTTGGGAATCTTCTCCTCACTGTGACCGGATTAGTCCTCTCCCTTCACAAACTCCTTATCCCCTTAGTTGTATTAATGAGTGATTAAAGAATTAGCTAAGTATATATTATTATCTTATATATTACTGAGTGTGTATAACTTAACCAATGTATAATTCTATTTCACTCTTATTAACATATATGATTAATATTCTTTGACCTCTTCCTTATAATTTATATTCTTGAATTTCCTTCTATATATATTTATATTATATTCTTCTTGTTTCTAAGAAATGCATTTATACTTCCTTCTTTTTCTCCTATATTTTTTCATATATTATTTCCTTGATTTTCTCCTATATTTTCCATGTTCTATGCCATTTTAAATATTATATTTACATACTAAAATATAATAATGAAAAGGTGGGAGATATTGATAAGAATTGTTGCTGCTCTCTTTCTTTCCTTATTATTATTATTTCATAATGTTCCCCGATGCTTATTTTATTTATTACCATCCAACTTCTTCAACATATATTTATGTATTTAAAACCAGTGTAACCCCGACGCGGGGGTACGTCGGGATGGGGGGGCATCGGGACGAGTTTTGGGTACGGGAAAAAAAAAAGGGGGGGGCCTCAATTTCGGTACGGCGGGGGTACGGCGGGGAGGGACGAGGGGGGTATGGGCCAAGGGTGTTGCATTCTATAAATATAGAACTTGAAATGCAAATTATGAAATGATGTTTCAATATAACATACCAAATTGGTTCTTGGAATCTTGAAATACTTGAACATAGAAAAATTGCAACACGAACCAGAACCATTGAACGTTCAACATAGAAACATAGATGATAGTAATATACATACTCATAGACTCATAGTAACATTATGATAATCATAAAATTATATTAGTTCTATGATTCTATCAAAGATTCAAAATTCATTGTTCAAATATGAAATATGATAATTATTAATATCATAAAGATGATCATGATTACAATGAGTAGCATGATATGAATCATGATTGATATCAAAATGAGTACCCAAGTACCGTCCCGAAGAACCCAAGTACAGTCCAAGAGTACCCAAGTACTGTCTCAGAGTACCCAAGTATTGGACTACCCAAGGGGTGCGGGGACGGGTGCGGTTGCGGTACGGCACTGCTTGAGCGGCAGTGGGGATACTTCGGTATGCGGAGTACACGTGTCGGGGACGTCCCGGTACCGGGTACTCCGGGGTTTTGGACTAGGTGCGCGTCCCCGGGTTACACTGTTTAAAACTCAATGATTTCTGCCATATTCTATGAGATTATCGTTGTTGCATTTGTTCTGAGAATAATTGTTCATTCTTTGCTTTTCTTCCTTAAATATCCTATAGGATCGAAGAGATCAGTCTCTTCACATATCGCAGCCCTTCATAGCAAGATTAGTTATTATTAAAAATTTGTCGTCTATCTTTTTATTAATAAGGCTTGGTCCATTTTCTATTTGGGATGAATATTGGCCAATATATAATATTTCAGTCATTACTATACTCGGCGGTTTCAAAGATAAGTATTTATTATGTTATCATATTGATTATATAATAGTATATTATACTATTAAATAATAGATAATATTATATTCTTTAAAATTTCATTATTATTAAATTCTATTCCAACCCTTATTAATATTATTATTTATTTATTATATTAATAATATATATTATATTATTAATATTAATATATTATATTTAACAATAAATTAGATTATATTATAATATTACTATATTTGTTTATTAATGTATAATATTATATTATTCAATTATATGCTTTGTCTATTATATTAATAATACCGTCAATTTTTAATAATAAATTATATTAGAATTTTTATTATTTATTCATTTATTAATTTACTTTTATTATTTATTATTAAATCCTATCTGAGAAATGGGACATTACATGGGGGTACTTGAGTACTTCGGGTTCAAGTATGGGTACAACTATTTTTCAAAATAGGGGACGGGTACGTGGGTACGTCAAAATAAATTAATATAATTTTAATATTTTATCAAAAATCTGAAAATATGAGTCATGACATTGAGTTTTCGAAACAAGAACAGTGACAAAGTTTGCAGGTGTAATGTTTTGTTTTCAGTTTCAGATTTGTAATATGTTTGTAATAATATATGCTAAATGTTTAGATGCATAACAGAGAAGGCAAACTTTTAACATGAACAAGATCATAAATCATATAACAACACATTGCAAATGATAAACTTCTGACTAGAACAGTGATAAATTTTGTAGTTTACTGTTTATCAGTATTGTACAAAGTTTCAAACTGATTACATATTGAATTAAGCTTGATAAACAGCAAGCTAATACGCAAACAAAAAACAAAAACAAAAATCAGACATTTTAATCTATCATCTAGTCTTATACGCCTTGATCATCCATATCAAGGTCCTCAGCTATGATATTGTCCAAATAGTCATCACTCTCAAGTTCAAGTTCCTCCGTTGGTAATATAACAAGGGATAAGTCAGTAAGGCCATCTACTTCAACCTCTCCATCAGGTGGAATTTGATCCCATTTTGATGAAGGATTGTCATTGTATCCAAGATCTACACAAGAGAGAAGAAAAAGTGAGCTATGAATGTCCACGAGGTTCTCTGCTTTCTTTGACCCTAATTGGTTCCTCTCTAATGAATGAATGAACTCATAAGTACTCCAATTTCTCTCACAAGATGAAGAACTAAGAACTTGTGAAAGCAATCTTATTGCAAATGATTACAATTCAGGAGCTTCACGTCCATGGTTCCACCACCACTCTATAGGGTCTTTCTTTACTTTCACATCATATAAAGCTTCCATGGAACCAAAATCACCTTGCCGACGTGAAAACTTAATTCCATTGACTCCTCAAAATTGCAGCATCCTCACCTCGGGCATAAATCTTTTTTACTGTAGCCCAAAATCCTTTCATTACCTCTCTATCCTAATGTGGAGCCCTCTTCCTAGTCACCTATATATCATACCATTTAGGATTAAGAGCATATACAACACAATGAAGAGGTGTGTTAAGATTATTCCATCTTCCATGTAACTTCTCCTCTATCAAAGGATATAGAGAAGGATCTTTTGCATCAGTTATTGTCTCGACTCTTTCACACATGGAATATATTGCTTCACAGATTTCTCCCAAACATGCCTTATCTAAATCTGCAAATTTGATCAGTTCACATATGCGCTTAATAAAGTCCACAACATATTTTACATCAGCCCAAAAGTGCTCATCAAGAATCATACCTATCACCTCAACTACAGTATCTGTTGTAGATTGTCCTCAAGTTGCTCATGCATCACTAACAACTGTGGAACACAAAGCTCCTTTGACTTCACAAAGGCGATCAAGAAGAATAAAGTAAGAAGCAAAACATGTATCGTCAGGTTTGAGTAGTTCCACCTTGGCAAATTTACGATAGATGGCTTGTGTGTGGTAATGGTTACATATGAACATCTCTATTTTGCTTCCCTTCTCTATGAGATCTGTAATCCATTGGAACTTGCCAATGGCTTTGAGTGCATTATTCAACGAATGCACACAACACGATGTCCAAAATATATGTTTGTACCTTATTGTACGAACATGCTTGTTGCTTTACAAACAGGAGTAGCATCAGTAACAACTTGGACCACGAGTGTATTCCCTACCTCCTCAATGCCCTAACATAGCTGGGTAAGTAGAAATTTTGCATTCTTCTCTTGCTCTAAACAATCTATTGCCTTGAAAAAATAAGGCCCTTTGCTGCATGTTAACATTATATTAAGCAGTTGACGATTTCTAGCATCTGTCCACCCATCCATCACAATACTGCAACCCTCTATAGCTCACATTCTTTTAATTGGTGCAGTTTGTTAATCTAATCGAGTATTTTCTTTATAGATTAGAGTAGTGTGAAGCTTTTCATACCCAGGTGGTTTATACCCTACTGGTGCATTAAGGATAGCTTGGACCATCTCAGTGTAGAAAGGTGAGCAAGCAACATTAAACGCTATTCCATTTGCATCTAAGAATCATGCATTTGCTACATCAATTGCATCTCAACCTTGCACATCAAACAATCTTCCAATGGGATTTGAACTGCCAATGTGTGGTCTCTTGCAAGCATATTCTGTTGTTACATCTGTGGAGGAGACATCCACATCTGAATCTCTATTCGAACTCTAAATTGGACCTATTGTTGAAGCATGTGAGCTCGTATTAGCAACTTTCCCCTCAGCCCTTTCTTGCTCACTCATTGCATCATATGGTTCCTTCTCATTTTTACAAGGCTCAACACCTACCCCACTTATGTGAAGGAAATGATCCTTCACCCTTGTGTAAGAACCTTTCCATCCCAACGGACAAATCTTACATTTGACCTCAGGTTATCCACCTAAACCCTCGGCACTGGGACACGATCAACATACTTCCACAGTGGATACAACCCTTGCTTTCCTTTGTCTGACATTCTACATGGAAAAATAAAATAATATTAGACCATTGGTGTCAAACATTAAACTCAATAAAGAGCATATTGTATTTTTTAATTATGCAAAGAAAAAAAATTTAAATAGCTTTCTATTGCATAGTCAATCCCTAGTACTAAGTAGTTCTACAAGTATAGAATTTTCAAAATTCAGGCACTATTGTTATTAGCAATGTCTGAATTTTATAAAAATTATGTGCATTCTATCTTACATTTGAATTACAAAAAAAAATTAAATACATTAACCTGGGCCATTATGTAAAATTAATTCAAATATGAATATAATAATATATCAATTAAAACATAATTATTTAGATATAAACTTTTAATAAATAATATTATTTATTGTTTAATAATAAAAATTTTAAATAACTAAATAACATTCTAAAGACAAATGCCAAAGCCTAAACATTTAGTCGTTTACTGTTTTTAAGTTTTATAATGTTTTTTATTTATTTTTTAATTTTTACTATTAAATAATAAATAATATTAATTTAAATTATTAAATATTAAATTTTAAAAATTAATATCCAAACTTATATCGAATATTCATATCATATAAGACTAAATTATAATTAGTCTTATATGATATGAATATTTAATATAACATCTTTCATATATTATACAGATACTAAGTTTATTAAATTAAACTTAGATTAAAAACCTAAGTTACTTAACACCATAGGTTTTAAACTTAGATACTAAGTTTTGAATCTTTCTTATATCATAAAGATACTATGTTTACTAAATATAAGTTTCGAATCTTGTATATATTATATAGATACTATGATGAAACAGAAATTAATATTAAAAACTTAGATTTAAATCGACGAAAGTCTACATTGTCAGTTAACCTACCTTTTTTTGTGTGTTCTCAATCAAGAATAACAAAAGTTTGAGTTAAAACCCGTCACTTTTGTTAAGAATGGTGTCGTTTTTGTTCCGACTCTATGAAAACCCTTCATTTTTGTTCGCCTCCTGTCTGCATTTTCAATTTTCCTTTCACAATTTGCATTTTGTTTTCACCTTTCACGATGGTGAATGCGGGCATTAGGGACTTTTGGTCACATTTTGCTAGCATGACAGAAGTTTTCAACGTTTTGCTTGGTTTTTCTTCACTATGCTGATGTGGCATTTTCAACTCACAAGTACATACCTCAGTGAGTACCCAGTATGAGATACACATACCAATACCCGGTATGAATCCCAGGGGTCTAGGTACGTGTACTCGTGGAACTATGAGATATATATATATATATATATATATAATTCAGATTCATTATCATTAATAGAAGCCTATATATATGCTTCTATTAATAATAATAAATCAGAATCATTTATATTATATATATATATATATATACGTAAAAAATAACATTACATACAGGACGCTCTGACATGTGAAAAAAGAATGTGAATTATTAAAAACTATTTCTAGGAGGACGGTGTTAGCTGTAGTACTTACTTTATGTTGTGTTAGTTGTATTATGTGTAGCCGACGGTACTTAGTTACTACCGGAGGGCGGTTGGGAATCGGTGGTGACGGTTGGTCACACCCCTTCGGGTTTTATATAAGTAATGTACTTTCTCTGCGGATAGAGGCAGATAGATGCTATTGTAATGTACTGAAGCTACGAATGATTAATAAATATTATGATCTATCTTAGGTATTTGTATTTCCGTACAACGTCTATGCGCGAGTAAACTAGGTTACCCCAACGGGTAAACATTTAGCGCCGCTGCCTAGACGTACTCGGGAAGGAAAAATAAAATAAATTGATGTGTTGATTATTGCCCGAAGTGAGCAAAGAATTCATGCCCAATCAATTGAACATAAATAGAAAGAAGGAACTCGAGGAGGAACAAGCTGATAGAAAAGCGATACTCGCACAGCAGCAAGCCGAGCGAAGGGACAGATACAGAAGACGCGTCGAAGGACTACTGAAGGGAGTAAGTGAAGGCGAGGGTTTGGAGGTATCTGACCGGGAGGCTGGGAGAAGTGATGAGGACTGCCTAGAGGAAACACGGAGCTTGTTCGGGTCCTTAACCTTAACCCCAAGGACGGAAGCAAGAGAAGTCCGAAGGAAGGAAAAAGAGGAAGCCGCACGGAGGGAGGCTCAGGATACCGTTGCCGCTGCGAGTATCGAAGTGACTGAGGGGCACAGGTATCACAGTAGCCCACCGGGCCTAGACAATTCCAGTAGTTCAGGGCAGAGTTCCATAACTCGCCGCGAGTCATGCGAGTAATGATGACTCGCGGGTCGAGTCATGGCTGCCGAGTCATGATGACCCGTTTCCATGACTC
>MU224523.1:2764660-2779283 GCA_018584345.1 Thuja plicata | reverse complement strand
GAGTTGGAAGAATGTTCTGGGGATGATGGAGATTCAATGAATGGCCTCTTTCATTGGCAGATGGAAGATTACGAGTTCTTCCCCCCATCTTGTAACATGCTAAGCATTAGGGAGGAGGAAGCCACCCTCGCACACCAGTTTACGGAGGACGAACCCATCAAATACCAGGAGGTAAAATCAAAAGGGAAAAACCTCGGTGATGACGTTCGTGTCGGCAACAGTTGGAACCCCGTGGCCGCAGCCTTCAAATTCATTATTCTCCTTCTTATGTACGGGAAAGAGACCGTGGTCCCTGTAGAATTTATAGTTTCAAGCTTTTGGATCGCCATTGAAACCAGACTCGGCGACAGGGAAAGCTGGAGGGAACGGCTGCACAATGAGATTAAGCCAGCAAAATTTTGGGAAGTCGGTTACGACGGGGCTGTCAAGTTGTGGACTCTCGACGAACTGGAGATAAAGGAGGGCATCAATGGGTCCAAATTGAAACCTCTCCCGGAGAGGATGGACCCGAGAGGAGGGACAGAGAAACCAAGAGGATGGAAAATGACTCGAGCGGTCAGGCAGGCGACCCGAGAGCCATCCGTACGAGTGACCAGAGAAGCCTCGAATAGTAAATTGAAAAATATCCGTACGGCTATGCATGACCGTACGGTGGGAAAAAAATAATAAATAAAATAAATAAAAATAAAAAAACAAAAATAAAAAAAATAAAAAATAAAAAATTTAAAAAAAAAATAAAAATAAAAATAAAAAAAGCACCGCACGGCCATACGCTAAAGAGTGTCGAGTATTAAAAGTTCGTACGGTGATGCAACCGTACGGTATTCCATAACCGTACGGCTGGGTCACCGTACGACAAAGGAGATATAGTGTCAGGCGAGGTTGCAAGGTGTCGTACGGCAATCAAGGCGGACGAGCGGAGTATAGCTACTGTACGGCAAGCAAAGTGAGAGGAACCACGAGGGAAAATAAATGCCATACGGCCTATGGAACAACACACCCTCATCGCACGACAGCAAGGAATCCTGCACGTGCGATGGGGAAACGAGAACTTTGCCGTACGTGCGCAGTAGGAGAAACTTCCTTACGGACCGTATGGCCACGGTGCAAAAGAGAGGTGGTACGGCACATCAAGAAGACTGTACGGTGAGAAGAAAACAATATCAAAGGTACCGTGAATGCATTTTGTACGGCAATGGGCACAGTCGCTACGGAAGAGCAGTTTCATACGAACGACAAGGAGTGACAGAGAAGGTTCTAAAAAAATAAATAAATAAATAAATAAATAAAAACGGCGACAGATCAAAACAGTTCACAATGAATAACGTATGGTACCGAAGGGAAGGACATAAGCAGGTAGTAGGAAAACATAAGCGGTTTGCAGAAAAGAGTATTGGATCAGAAGAAAATCACAAAAATGGTGGGTTCCATGGACTTCTGTGAGGGTTTGAAGGCGTTGCCCCTCAAACCCGCCTAGGGCGCTGCCCCTCGACCCCGCTGGGGGCGTTGCCCCCAAACCCCCATTTATTTTTGAGGCACACCACAATAGAGTTTGGGGTTCCCGTGCCGTCAGGGTAAGTGTTGGGTTTGTTCCACTCGGTGAGAAAGTAGTTTGAAGCTAAGCGTTGGAGGGGAAGCCATAAGCCGCCGACGGAGATGGATTTGGATAGTTTGTGAACACACAGGTTGAGCACATGATACCCAGAGATGCCGCAGACATTGATTGTCCACGCGCCAGTAGTGGCGAGAGCGGTAGCAGAGTACTACGCTTTAAGGAGTATGTCTTGGCTGGACATGAGGTTGCCGTGGTGGAGGCACAGAGAGCTCGGGAGGAGCTACCACCAAGTTGGAGGCAGTAGAGAAAGACTTGGCTCAGTGTACCCAGTAGTTGGGTGTGAAGAAGGCAACATGGCTATTGAGGACAGAGTGGTTGGAGGCAAATGATGGAGGCACTATCATTTGAACAGCAGATTTGCAGCACTTGGTAGAGGTTGAGACTGAGAAGCCTGTTTTGGTTCTTGTACGTGGTTCATCATTCCTATCTTGTTCTGTCCCGGATATTTTGTTGTCGTCCAGAGACGACTTTTCTTTAGGGGGGGATGATGTTAGCCGTAGTACTTACTTTATGTTGTGTTAGTTGTATTATGTGTAGCCGACGGTACTTAGTTACTACCGGACGGCGGTTGGGAATCGGTGGTGACGGTTGGTCACACCCCTTCGGGTTTTATATAAGTAATGTACTTTCTCTGCGGTAGAGGCGGATAGATGCTATTGTAATGTACTGAAGTTACGAATGATTAATAAATATTATGATCTATCTTAGGTATTTGTATTTTCGTACAACGCCTATGCACGAGTAAACTAGGTTACCCCAACGGGTAAACAGATGGAAGCCTCCCCGCAACTTCATCTTCTAAAGAAGGATGGCAGTCGGTCTTGGGGAAAAAAACAAGGAAATTTCTTAAAACCCAGGCAAAGAGTGGTGAAAGAACCTACCCGGGGGAGAAAAGAGGAGAGAGCAAAAGATTATGGGTGATTCCTCTAACCTTTCGAATCCCAAATTATGCTACTGGAGCAAATCGATTACCACTAGGAGAAAGAATGGTTTTAAATCAACAGCAAAATCACAGATATCAATCATGAAAAGACCAGGGTGCCCCAAGGAATCAAAATAAATCTGTTCAAAAACCCTATTATCAAAGAAAGCCCGAATCCGCCATCGATCATCTCACACTGGATAGATTCAATATACAGAAAGTCGGGCCACAGAATCAATACAAAGGAATGGACGCACAAAGAAAAACAACAAATCAGCCTATCAAGAAAGAAGATTATAAAGCTTTCATCATACACAACAAAATGATGGAGGCAAGATGGGACCGCTATAAAAAATTCAGAGTACTTGCCAAATAAAGTGGTACAGAGCTGTTTGTGGATAACATTGTAAGATGGTGGAAATAGGCATTTCCGAGCAAGGTAAGTATTTCTATCCCTCGCGATAATTTTCTTTTCTTAGATTGTAAAGAGGAATCTATAAAATATGAGTTCCTAAACAATGAACTAGTTATCTTTAAAGGTTTCAGTTTGCATTTTCCAGACTAACAACCAAATTTTGACACTAAATCATATAAGCCAAAAAAATTTCCTAAATTAATAAAGATTGCAAAATTTGCATGTTGAACTGCTACATATGGAAACCCTAGAGGAGATAGGAAATGCCCTAGTGTCGTTCATAGGCGCAGAAAACTTTCATTATACAACAGAGGCAAAACTGCTAATAAATAGATACAGATGCTAAAAAACCTGAGCCTCTAGAAATTATCACGAGAAAGCAAACCTATTTCATCAAGCCCAAATTTTATAGAAGCCCTATTACTAGTAACATAATCACTAAAAAAGGTAAGACAATAGACAGGAAACTACATGAGATGACTAAGCCCCAAAAGGAAGAGGGGATTAACATTAAATTTAATACAAAAATAGGGCGATTTATATTAGAAAACACAGCTCATGATCAGGCGATTAATGTTTCTAACTTTGGAAAAGCACAGGAGGAAGTAAGCAACTGAATAGCAGAAACTAAGGAAGTATTGAACCAACTTCTAAATGAAGTGGATTCCTTTCTTAAAGAAGGGAAGAATTGACCCGTCTGGATAAAGTTTTTGAAGACATAATAAGGGGAAAAGAAGAGTGTCAGCATAACATAGAATAGGGAAGGGCTGACAACAGAGAGGAAGGGGAAGTGTTGGAGGAGGCAGATGAAAAACAAATCCCTGCGAAGGTAGAAGTAATTGATGACATGATGGGTATCAACCAGCAGTTGGGAGAAGAATATGTGGCAGAAGAGGGAAAAAAAGAAGCAGTGGAAGAAGAAAAAATGAAATTAATAAGTAAGATTTTGGAAATAGACACAAGAGAGATGGAAGAAAATGAGGAGTTTTGGAGTGTAAACATTGAGGAATTGGAAAAAGGGAGCAGGGAGCCTGTAAAATTGGGCCTAGCCCTCAATTGCCCTAAAAAAGAGAGCCCCAGCTGTGGAAAGACAACAAAAAGAAGAGGAAGGAAATCTTCAAACGAGCTAAGAAAATTAGCAAGGGCAAATGAGGACCAAGCTAAAATTACCTCACTTTTTCATGCAAGGAAGGGGAAGTTCCTTCCCAAAGAGAAATGAGAATCACTACCTAGAATATTAGGGGCGTAAATGTCCCTAACAAGCAACGCTTATTAAAGCGTGACCTAACAACTTTAAACTCATAAATTATTATCATTCAAGAGACTAAATTGAATGAAGAATAGCTGAATAATCACAGAAAGAAGTTAGGAACATGGGAAATCTAAAGTGTATCAGCAAATGGGGCAGCGGGAGGTTAAGCTATAATTTGGGATACAGGAAAAGTATGTTTTGAAAAAACCATAAACAACAAGCATTGGCTAGGAGACTGGGTTAGAAGCATTAACAATCCACTAAGATTCTTACTCATCAATATCTATAGTCCAACTCAAACTAATGACAAAAGAGAACTATGGACTGAACTAGAGACGTATTTAAAACAGAACCCAAAGCCAAATTACATAATCGGAGGGGATTTCAATGCTATATTGAACCTAGCTAAGGAAAATGGTGGCATTCAACATGAATCACAAGCACAAAAATATTTTAAAGAATGGATCAATAACAACAATTTGATGGACATAAGGACAAACAATGGAACCTTTACCTGGAATAACAGAAGGAAGGGCTTTAGTCACATTTTAAAAAAGCTGGAAGATTCCTGTTCGAGTATTATTTAACAGAATTCAAGAATGCATTAAGCTCATCAATTCTAACGATGGTGGGTTCTAATCATTTCCCGGTGCAGCTGGAAATAGAAGAAGAGCATAAACCCAAAAATTGCCCTTTCAAGTTTGAAAAGATGTGGTTGCAAGATAAAGAATTCATAGGTCTAGTTGAGAAGTGGTGGAAAGAAGGGACGTTTACTGGCTCTAAAATGTTCTACTTTATCTCCAAACTGATATTGCTTAAACAGAAAATGTTGAAGTGGACCAGTGAACACTTTAAGAATATATTTACAAAAAAAATTGAAGTTGAGAATGAAATACATAACCTAAATGAAAGTGTAATTAAAGATGGAATGGACTTGGAGAAGCATATCAAAGAAAAAGAGCTGCTTAAGAAGTATGAAGAAATATTATCAAAAGAAGAGATATTCTGGAAACAAAAATCGAGGGAAACATGGTTATCAGAAGGTGATCGAAACTCCAAATTCTTCCATAATAGCACCAAGCAGCGTAGAAATATTAACAGAATCACCAAAATAACGGGTAAAAGGGGGATCATACTGGAAGATCCTAGAGAAATAGCCCGAGAAACACTTAACTTCTTTAAAAATACCTTAAATAACTAGGAAACCTCAGACATAGCATCACAACAACAAATGTTGGAAAACATACCTAGGATCATTACAGAAGAACAAAAGAAAATGCTCAACAGTAAACTTACATTTGAAGAGGAAGAAGTAGCATAAAATCAACTACACCAGAATAAGGCCCGGGGCTTGATGGATTTCTAGCAGGATTTTTTCAGAAATGTTGGCATTTCGTAGGAACAAAAATTGTAGAAGCAATAGAAAATATGAGGAATTGTGGGAGAATTCTGAATGAGATAAATAACACCTTTATAACACTTATACCCAAAAAGGAAAAAATGGAAGACTTGGATGACTTCAGACCAATTTCACTATGTAATACAACATATAAACTTATATCAAAAGCACTAGCAAATAGGCTAAAGAGATTACTGCCCTATATTATGTCGGAGGAACAAACAGGCTTTCTTCCTAGTAGATATATTTTTGGAGTCATTATAGCTCAAGAAGCAATACACTCCATATAGCATAACTTAGTACCTAGTATGTTTATAAAACTAGATATCAAAAAGGCATATGATAAAGTGGATTGGAGATTTTTATGTAAGTGTCTAGAAGCGTTTAGATTTACAAAACAATGGATAAATGTGATCTTTAGCTGCATTTCGAGTCCCCGAATTTCTAAATTAGTCAATGGATCTCCTAAAGGGTATTTTAACATTTCAAGGGGTCTAAGGCAAGGGGACCCAATCTCTCCCTTGTTTATAATTATGGCAGAGACATTTGATAGAACAGTACACAAAGCATAAGAACAAAGGCTGATTAAAGGTATTAAGGCACCTAGGGGAATAACAAATTTAACACACCAATAGTTTGCGGATGATATACTACTATTTGGTGAAAGGAAAAAGGAAGAAGCAAAAAAAATTAAAGCAATCCTAAAGAAATACATGATGGCCTCTGGACAAATGGTAAATGCCAACAAATCAGAAATATATTTTCTAAATACCAATCACAGAGATGAGGAAGAGATTTGTAATATGTTAGGCTTCAAAAAAGGGAAGCTTCATTGTAAAAATCTGGGATTATCACTGGATAAAGGGTGAAGAGTAAACAAAATGTGGGATCTTATAATCAATAAAATGGAACAAAAAATGGATACATGGAACGGTAAATGGTAATCAAATGCAAGAAGGGCTACTATGTTGAAATCATTGTTATTGGCAATCCCAACATATCAAATGTCATATATACCATTGACACAAAGTATTAAAGCTAAATTGGAAAAGATGCAGACCTTCTACAAGCAAGGGGTTTCAGAAGATAGGAAATTAGCACTGATAAGCTGGGACAAGATCTGCAAGCCTATTACAGTAGGACGAATAGGTATGAAAAATTTAGATTGGTAGAGCAAGGCATTAGGGGCAAAGTTAGTATGGAAAATGGATAGGGAACTAGAGAGGAAAAGGGTAAAAATCCTCCAAAAAAAGTACTTGAATGGAGAAGATCTTAGCAGCTTATTCAAGACAAACAATCCTCCGAAAGGTTCAAGACTGTGGAATTTTATTCTAGAATGTAGAAATTTGATTACAAATAAAATCACTTGGGATATAGGAGGAAAAGCCCAATTCTGGGATGATTCCTAGGGAGGATACGCTGCCATAGATAATATCATAACTTCCCCAAGAACCAAAGAGTTGTTACTCAACCTATGGAGCAGATATGTGAAGGATTACACAATTATTCCAAGTGGAGATCCGGCTCTTGGATGGAACTAGAAGTCTTTGGAACACCTCTATCAGAAGCAGAGAGGAGAACTGAAAGACATTCTGGGATTGAGACAAATAACAATCAAAAAAGGGGAGCATAGACTAATTAGGTCTGGCTCTAATACAGGGGAATACAAAGTTAGAGATGGATATGCTGAGTTGATTAAGTCACAACAATGGCAAAAAACCAGAAATCCCTATAAACCTATGTTGGGATAAATATGCCTACCAAAAGCGGGCATGTTCTTATGGGCAGCCTTACAAAAAAGAATTTTGACTACAAACTAGTTTAGAAATCTAGGTCTTGAAGGACCTTCAAAATGTACATTATGTGAAGCAAATGAAGAAATTGTGGATTACTTACTCATGACTTGCCACTATACCCTTAAATGTTGGGAATGGTTGGGTAGGAAACTAGACTGGAAATCAGCCTTTTCAAACAATCTTTTGGACACCCTGAAGGGCTGGCCTATCATATGTAAGAATAGTCTTTATAGTGAAATTTGGAAAATAACCCCAGCCATATTGACATGGGAAATTTGGAAGGAAAGGAACAGGAGACTCTTCCAAGGGAAGAGAATGGAAAGAGAGAGCTTATTCAATAAAATAGAAGCAGTTGTAGTAGAAACAGACAACAATAGACTAAAATATGGGAGCCTAAAGGACATCAAATTTTTGAGTTGGGACAGTAGAATGAGGAAAGAGTGGTTCGGCCTTCAGATAACTCCTCAATACGAAACGGGGGGCAAAGAAAGTAAGCTCAAAAGGGAGCAATGTAGATGGACTGGAACCAAGCATGGCTGGTATAAACTAAATTTCGATGATGCCTTAAGGGGAAACCCTGGGACAGTAGGAATAGGTTGCACCATATACAACTAGGATGGAAAAACTTGAGCCAAAATTGTGAAACCAATAGAGATAGCCTCTAATAACATAGCAGAAATGGAGGCTTTAATAGGACTACTAATGTGTAAGGACCTAGGAATTGATAAGTTAGAGATAGAAGCTGATTCCCATAATCATTAATGCAGTAAGGACTAGGAAAAATCGAAATTGGATGCTAAACTAAAGACTAAGAAGAGCCTTAGAGATAATGGAATACTTTGAAGATATTATAATTAATCATATAGAGAGAGAGGGAAACAAGGAAGCAAATCATTTGGCCAATTAGGGAGCTGATGGGAAGACAATTGAGAAAATAGGTTATGAAGAAAGCATGGAAGAATAGCTAATCAAAGCAAGTATGATCCAACAAGATCAAACTATGGGGATTTGATAGATGATGCTATTAGATGAGTAGGCTAGGATAAAAGAAATTAAGCATCCTTTCATCTACAGGCTAGACATTAACTTTAAGATCGATCATTAGAGGGGGGCGATCAACTACCAAGTATTTGAGTTTAAATCCTAGCCATTAAATTCGGGAAGTTTAAATGGCAAATAATCATCAGATGACCTGGCTTAGTAATGTGAGTAGATTTGGCTATGTTAGACACATCAACTAGGATGTGGGAAAGAAAGGGTCCCACAAAACTATCTAGAGAAATCTAGACTCTCAAACTCGGTTTGAGAGCAATTATTAATAATTATATGAGATTGCCAAAATCTATGCGATAGAGTTTTCACACATACCGCATACGGAAGTATTGATTATCGAATTACCATGAAATATAAGTATCTTGTGGAAAGCGAAACATATTTAGTTGCAGAAATAATAAAGCACTTCTGATAGCCCTAATCTGAGAAAGAAACAAGTTTAGAAGGAAACAGCCATAGAAACATATATGCGCTTGTTGTCGGAAGTAGAAAACAGAATAATGGCTTTTAGAGAAGTTAAACATGAAAGGTGGGGAAGAATTCTTTATGGATTGGACGATCTGGCGACCCGAGCAGTGAAAGAAATCATGGTTGAGGAGCAGTGAATGAATTTAATTTTTGAGTGAATTGTGACATTCCTGTCACATTTGTGGCAATACTACTTGTGATGGGCACCCCAAAAGATGAGGCCATAGAATTATGTAGGATCGTTTTTGTAAATGATCTGTTAGCGGGTCTAGAATTAGTTGTAGAAAGTGTAGATGAAAACATTATGATCCCATATTCAGAAGACATCTACATTGTTGGACCGAAGGAGGTTAGAATCCCAGTAGAGGAAATAATCAAACGCCCATTGCTAGTAATAAAAGATAAGAACGCCTTCGAGGAAAGAAAGTCGGGTATAGCCAAGAATATAGATTTCCTACAAAAGTGCCTTCACCTAAAGAATGCACATGGGAATGATTGGTTGGTCGACTATGTTGTAGCATAAGGACATGAGCGCCCAAACACATGGACAAGTGTGGAGGTCGAAAAAATCCAAGTCCTGCACCCTGTAATTATTAGGGCTTGCAATGCTAGGGCAAGCCTCAAGAAGAATAACAGAGCCTCCCCGTCCAATCCAACTTTAGGGCAGGACGATGTGGGGCCTTCCTCTTCTGCAAAGAAAGAAATGGATTGCGAATATGTTGCCAAGAGTCTACTAGAAGAATAAAATAAGTTCTCGGGGGCTAGGGTTAGGTCATAGCAGTGAAGGTTTTTTGGGTTTAAAGTTATAGTAAGATACTTTGGTAGAAACTTTATAGTATGTATATATTTTGTTATGATAGCCAAATAGTTTTTCTAGATCTCCTAAGAATGGGAGAAATACTTCCTGAAAGACAGTTTCGATCTTTGTAAAATATGAATTATGTGTATCGAGGATACCAAATTTTGTTTTTGTATGGTTAGATATATGCTATAAACAGTTGTTTTAGTACTGATTAACATGAGTAGAAGGATACAGTCTAAAGTAATGTGGGTTTCTTCGAGCTGTTTGTTATAGGGTATTAATGCATATGGTCTCTATCCTGAATGTAGACATATATAGATATATAATGAAAGGACCTTCTATAATAACATTTGTATAAATGGTTGTCGGAGTTTGATTTTATTTCGTAGTAATTGGCAACGAAATGGTGGAATCTATGATATATCTAATATATAGGTGTGGAATTTTCTGTTTAGAGGGTTAGCGGAGCAATCTGTGAAGTAAAGATGTCAGGATGATTGTAATAATAGATTCATGAAACATTCAAATCCCAAACGCAACACTGGCATAGCTTAGAATTAGTAATGGCAAATTTAAATTTGAAACACATGGATATTAGGAAGTCCTCTGAAAAAATTGGTGTAAAGGATTTATTTCCATTGATCAGACGCAAGAACTTACAAGTTTTTTGTTTGGGTTAACTAGGAATTTTTTAGATGACTGATTATAGTTAAAACATAGCTAAGATCTTTAGAAGGATAGGTAAAATGACAAAATGAATGTAGAGTACGGCAGGTAAAACAGGAAACTCGTGAATGTAAGTTACAGGTAATATCTTTCCTCTTTCTCTCCTTTATGTTTCTTAGATCCAACTTCGGCCTGTTATCTAACAAATATATATTTATATATAGACACACACACACGCATATATATATTAGTAATAATTAGAATTATATATATATATATAAATTTGTTAATACATAAGACATAAATAAATAATTCAAATTGACCAGATTTCCACAATCCATTGAATATTACATAAATAGACTTCTGGTTTTTTATTGTGCATGTGCTTTTAGCAATCAAAAACCAGAAGTCTATTAATGAAATAAATAATTGTTAGTCAGAATCATAATTTTATAAATATATCTGTTAAGTAGAATAGAATCAAAAATATATATATATTGTGAGTGTGAATTGTGAACCTACAAACCTGCACACAACACTTAAATAGATCATCGCATTACTGGGTTAGTCTCATGAAATTCATCAAAATAGCAAAGATAACCCATTAGAAATCGATTTGTTGCTTCCTAATCATAAAGAATTTGATCTATTTGTTAGTGCTCTCAAAAATAAGCATTAGAATCAGTGACTACACACTTTGAGATGGAAGATTCAAATAATTATGCATCTACATGAATGTCAAATGAGATAAAATTGATGAGCTAAGATGAGGAATTGACACTAAATGATGCAAGCTAGAAGAATTTATGCAAGAATTAGATGAATGATCTAGATATGAAAACTCAATTTGACAGTATTTTGGTATACAAATGATCTAGATTGATGAAACTAGCATTATGTCTATGCAAATGAGGAGCTAGCTTGATAATAGCTTTTATAAGGTTGCTTTTATAGATTTCCAATTGAATTGGAGGGCTGAGATGCATCCTTGAGAGATGGTTGAGATTGCAAGTTGAGTGATTGATGCAGGAGCATCCTGAGGTAGTCGGCAATTTTTTATCACCAAAAAGATGTTTTGGTTTGGTTTTGGTTTTTGGTAGCAAGCTCGGTTGGAGACTTGAATTTCTCTGTCATTTGGTAGCAGTTCTCGGTTGGAAGATGTGTTGCTTCACCGACGGACTCGGTGACTGGGCTCGGTGGTGCTTGGCGATGCTTTGCTCAGTGATGTCTGTTCGGTGGTGTTCGGCTCGGTTGTGCCTCTCACCGAGTGGCTTGGTTACGGTGTTCTTGATCACCGACAAGGTTTTTCTGATTGTTTGGGCTGGCCGACTGGTGCATTTAATTTGGGGTTGCGTTCCTCGAATTTTGGATCGACCATTGGAGGTGTGAGGACCTAAATCTGATTTCGTTCACTCTCCTATGCAAATTTAATGGTTGTTGGAAGCTGACTCATGAAGAACACGTTGGGCGTTGTGTTCTAGATGTCGACTTATGTTTGGTTGATTTATTTTAAATGTAAAGCCGACTTGTGGCTGTGTTGTATAAAAAGCAGTGTAACCCCAGCGCGGGGGTACGTCGGGATGGGGGGACATCGGGACGAGTTTCGGGTACAGGAAAAAAAAATGGCCTCAATTTCGATACTGCGGGGGTACAGCGGCGGGGGGACGAGGGGGGATGGGCCAAGGGTGCTGCATTCTATACATATAGAACTTGAAATGCTAATTATGAAATGATGTTTCAATATAACATACCAAATTGGTTCTTTGAAACTTGAAATACTTTAACATAGCAAAACTGCAACACGAACCAAAACCATTGAACATTCAACATAGAAACATAGATGATAGTAACATACATACTCATAGACTCATAGTAACATAATGATAATCATAAAATTATATTAGTTTTCTGATTCTATAAAAGATTCAAAATTCATTGTTCAAATATGAAATATGATAATTATTAATATCATAAAGATGATCATGGTTACAATCAGTAGCATGATATGAATCATGATTGATATCAAAATGAGTACCCAAGTACCGTCCCGAAGTACCCAAGTACAGTCCCGGAGTACCCAAGTATCGGACAACCCAAGGGGTGCGGGGACGGGTGCGGTCGTGGTACGGCGTTGCTTAAGCGGCGGTGGGGGTACTCTGGTACGCGAAGTAGCCGTGTCGGAGACGTCCCAGTATCGGGTACTCCGGGGTTTTGGGCCTAGTGCGCGTCCCCCGATTACACTGATAAAAAGAGGGTTTGGGTAGAGTAGAGAAGGGACAAAGCGAAAAGGAAAGTAGTGAAAGAGTTGTTGTAAAGGTCTATGGATCTGAGCTAGGTGAAGGATACCTTGGAGGGCCAGTAGCTTGTTGGCTTAGGAAACAAGAGGATTGCTTGGTGGCTTGCGAGCACAAGTTTAGATCTGTCTTGAGTTTTCCTTCCAGATTGTTGTCTATTACAGGTCTGGGCTAGTTAAGGGGGTGATCTGAAGCTTGCAGAAAATCTCTGTGATAGATCTTAGTGTATTTGCTAATGTATGTGGTCGTAACCGAGAAAGCCTTACAGCTCGGCATGTTTGATGTAATTGCATGTTATTGAAGAATCTGAATTGATATTGATTATATATTGTTGTGTTGTGGTTTCCGTTGTTGTTCTTACTGTTGGCTACAAGTTTGGACATCTCTTTTGAGATCTCTTCGGCCTTGACTGCATCAAGTGGTATCAGAGCATGGTTGGATCTTGTTGTGGCAGTTTCAAATCTGAATTCTGGACTTGTGGTGTTCCTGTTGCGTTGTCGTGAGGTGGCAGAGTGTGGATCTGACTTACATCAGCGAAAGATTTGCACAAGGTGACCAGAAAGGAGAGATTGATTGCTACTTATGGAGTTGCACATAGGGTTTTGAAGATGCCTCCTCGGAGACGAAACCCTAGGATGATTGATCAGATGAAAGAGGATATGTGAGATGAGATTCGCAATGAGATGGCTGAATTGAGGAATGAAGTCATGGAGGGAATTAGAAATATTGTTGTTGAAAAAATTGAAGTTGTTGGATCTAGTGGAGATGACAAAGCCGATCGGATGGAGAGATCTGGTGAAGACAGAATTGATCGGTTGCAGAGATCTAGTGCTCTATCGGGTACAAGCTACCGAATGGAGGTTTCCAATTTCTCAGGTACATTGAGACTCGAGGATCTGATTGATTGTATCGGTGAGCTAGAAGACTACTTTGAGTTGGAAGAAATTGGAGATCTGCTTAGAGTTAGGATAGCACAGACTAAGTTAATGGGACAAAGAGATAGAGAAGTAGGTGCGATGAAGATCAATCGGTGGAGGTTGATGGTGGCAAAACTTAAAGCTAAGTTCATTCTTGTGGACTATGAACTTGAGTTGTTTAAGAAGTTACAAAATCTAAAACAGGAAGAGATGACTGTGGAAGACTATACCGAGGAGTTCTACAAGTTGACTATTCAGTCTAGGCACAGAGGGAAAAGGTGGCGAGGTATATTAATGGTCTGAGATTCAATATCAAGGATGAGATTGGTATGTTGAAGATTGATTTAGTTGAGGATGCTTGCCAGTATGCCCTGAAGGCAGAAGCTAAGTTGAAGAGAAGACATCATGGTAATTCCCGAGGGAACGAGAAGCAAGAGCAGTCGATAAAGGATAAACCGAGAGTTGAGGAGGAACGGAAACCTGTTGAACCGAGGAGAAAGGAAGGTAGAGGTGTATTCAGAGGTACCTGTTATAACTGTAGGGAAGGACTGTGATGTCCCCTTCTAGCTAGAGACATCACTTTAGCTTGTGATTAGCCTATCAGAGACCCTCGTAGGCTAATAGGAGTGGATAGAGGGTCACCTTGGTGTGGAGATCTTCCAAGGACCAGAGCAGAGTACACTTCTGGGTTGCCAGAGTTTGTTTATGATGAGTTTTGCTTGGTCAGGCTAATTTTAGCAGTTTTGGAGTTATAAAGATGGACCCTTGCTATTTTTAGAAAAGGGGTATGGTCATATGCAGTTCGATCATGTTAGCTCCCAGTTCAGACGACATTCAAAAATGTTGAGTAATAATGAAGATATTAATGTTTATTTAGTTAAAAATAAACATTATTGGTTTTGAGCTTATATTATTAAGTTATAATATGTTTTTATATTATAACTTAAGTGAGGGTCATGATATCATAAAAGGGGGCCATATTTTAATTAATTGTGGGTCCAAGCTTATGGAAAAATTAAAAGGG
>MU224523.1:2753772-2764238 GCA_018584345.1 Thuja plicata | reverse complement strand
TAATTTAGCATTGACATCTCAGGCATATATTTGCTGCTGTAAGTGAAAAATCAGAATTAGTTTGGTATTGTTGTAGTCATCATTGTAAGCCACGAGTTTTGGCATATCTACATTATCATGTACTTGGAATTGCATTCATTTGATGGAGTTATAAGTTGCATGCCTCATGTTGTTCTAATGCTCATAATGATAAGTATTTAGCTTGCACGCTAAGTGTTTGTGAAAATGACAATTGGCTATAGGTGCACATTTTACATGTAGAATTTCTTATATATGCATTCGAAAAGACCAAAAGAAGTTGCATTTTCATCTAGTTTTTTTCTTAGACATTGCACAGTTAATTTGCAAGCATTTGAACATCCTTTGAAACCATTTCAAGGAAAAACAAATCAATCTGAAACAAATGACAGCAAATTAGAGGATTCATGACAAGTGTTTGACAATATTCCTTGACCCTTAAAACAACAAGTTAAGGGCATATTAGCAAGGGATATTACAAGGACATCAGTCATTTGAATGTCCCAATGCAGATAAGAAGGTTGGTAGTCACCGAAACGCTGTGGTGAATGAAATTGCAAAGAATGAACCTGAGGTGGAAGGTGTGAGTCTTTTACTTAGAACATTGTTGCCCATGAAACAAGCCAATTCTTGTCAGAGGAAGAACTTGTTCAGGACTGTGTGTAAGTCTAGTGGTAAACGTTATAAGATGATTGTTGATGGAGGGAGTACAGATAACTTGGTTTCTAAGGAGATGGTTCGGAAGCTTAGTTTTAGGAGGTTGAAACATCCTTGTCCTTACAGGATAAGTTGGTTGCAAGAAGATCATACAGTAGAAGTGAAGGAGCAGTGCATGGTAAGTTTTCACATTGGTTCTTATAAGGATGAACTATTATGTGACATTGTGGAGATGAGTTCTTGTCATGTTCTTCTTGGGAGACCTTAGCGGTATGATAGAGACGCTATTCATGACTATAAGAGGAATTTCTTTACTATCCTAAAAGATGGACAAAAGTTTATTTTGAGTCCTTTGAAGGATGAAGACGAAGGAAGGAGGAACTTGAGCATAGGAAGGAGATCTGTGATGACTGCAAAGGTTGGTGCAGACATTCAGGTTCAGAGATCTGAAGGCACATCAGAGGGTGCTAGTGGTAAAAGGAAGCAGAAGAACTGAGGCATGGGTGTATCGGTTGAGAACTCGGAGGACATGTTTGGGATCCATGTGTTGCATCCCAACAAATGTTCGTCGAGTTGCTAAGAACATCTTTTATCACTTGGGGTGTCTGATGCAGGAGCATCCTGGGGTTGTTGGCAATCCTGTATCACCAAAAAGATGTTTTCGTTTTGTTTTGGTTGTTGATAGCAAGCTCAGTTGGAGACCTGAGTTTCTCTGTCATTTGGTGGTAGTTCTCGGTTGGAAGATGTGTTGCTTCACCAACGGACTCGGTGACTGGACTCGGTGGGGCTCGGTCATGCTTTGCTCGGTGGTGTTCGGCTCGGTTGTGCCTCTCACCGAGTGGCTTGGTTTCGGTGTTCTTGATCACCGATGGGGTTTTTCTAATTGTTTGGGCTGGCCGACTGGTGCATTTAATTTGGGGTTGCATTCCTCGAGTTTTGGATCGACCATTGGAAGTGTGAGGACCTAACTCTGATTTGGTTCACTCTCCTATGCAAATTTAATGGTTGTTGGAAGCCGACTGATAAAGAACACGTTGGGTGTTGTGTTCTTGATGCTGACTTATGCTTGGTTGATTTATTTTAATTATAAAGCCCATGTGTGGTTGTGTTGTATAAAAAGAAGGTTTGGGTAGAGTAGAGAAGGGAAAAAGCGAAAAAGGGAAGTAGTAAAAGAGTTGTTGTAAAGGTCTACGGATCTGAACTAGGTGAAGGATACCTTGGAGAGCTAGTAGCTTGTTGGCTTAGGAAACAAGAGGACTACTTGGTGGCTTGCGAGCACAAGTTCAGATCTGTCTTGAGTTTTCCTGCCAGATTGTTGTCTGTTACAAGTTTGGGCTAGTTAAGGGGGTGATTTGAAGCTTGCAGAAGATCTATGTCATAGATCTTAGTATATTTGTAATGTATGTGGTCGTAACTGAGAAGGCCTTAAAGCTCGACATGTTTAATGTAATTGCATGTTATTGAAGAATCTGAATTGATATTGATTATATCTTGTTGTGTTGTGGTTTCCGATGTTGTTCTTGTTGTTGTTTCCAAGTCTGGACATCTCTTTTGAGATCTCTCCGGCCTTGACTGCATCAATGATCCTTGCACTTTGCTTTGATTGGTGGGAATTAAGTCTTTTGTCCTCTTGTGAGTTAGGTGAATAATGGGACATTTAAATAATTCACTTTAAATTAATATCACTACCTATAAGATTTTGCATTTTGATTTAATTAAATAGCTAAAGTATTAATTAATGCTCGATCTTTGATGCTTGATTATTTGATGGGCATTTAGGGTAATTGTTTTGACTAGACCAATTTTAGGTGATTACATTTGCCCCTCTTTGAATTGATGTGTGAGCAACGCGTTGATTCAAACAATATCTTATGTCTGATGTCGATATGAATCTGCATTTGATGTGATTTTGGATAAGAGATCATCGATAAAAGATAGCGTAACAAATTTGATATGATGTTGACGAAACTGATTGATCTGAGAGAATCAACTTGATATGGATCTTGATGAAGCTAATATGCTCCCAGTGATGTGATTTGATTTGATTTAATTTGATTAGACAAGATCTCTGATTTTATTGATGATTGTTGCTAGATTCAATTTGATGGTTGATTTGATGACAAAAAAATTTGATATATCAGATTTGATAACAAAGTTGTTTGATGATCAAGATGCAAAGATATGTTGATTATGATGCTCCCTCGGGAGCGAGATCGAAATGTGATAGAAGAAAACTCAATGATGTTGGATGATGATTTGAGAAAATGTTGAATTGATTTAGAAGATTGGATTGATGTTGATGATGAAGAAGATTGATTTAAAATCCATTTCGATTGAGCTCCTGATAATGATTTTGCAAAAATAATGATCAACAATGATGATAGATTCAAGAATCTTAGATGCAATACTCGACCATGTCGGAGACAGATTTTCCTCCCTGAGGTAGTTTCGATCAAGTTAGATGAATGCCAGAATGAAAGGAATGCCCCTAGAATGAGATGCAATCTTCCGTGAGTGTCATTCTTTCGATATTTTTGTTCTTTTATGCTTTATGCTTTTTTTCATCATTAATCTTTTAGTTGTTAGGTGTTAGATGCAAGCAAGCAAAGGAAAAAAAAAATTCTGCTCTTTTGCAATGATGATGTTTTCCGCAATGACCCGTACGTTCATATCCTTGGACTAACATTTTGATGTGCCCACAATGACCCTTTATCGTTCATATCCTTGGGCATATTTTTCCGATATGCACAATACTAATAAAGCGCTCAATAAAACAGACAAGGAAGAATCCCACAGGCAGCAATCAAAGAAAAAGATCATGCCCCCTATCCTTGTTTCTCTAGTACAAAGACATCATAGTCACTTGGAAGACATGATATGCAAAATTGATAATAACAGACAACAGTCAAATAAAAATCATGTCCCCTTCCTTGTTCCTCTAGTCCAAAGACATCTTTGAGTCACTCAGAAGACATGAATAGCAAAAATCAGTTTAAGTTCAATTGTGTGTGTTGTTTTGTGATCAGTGTTTGTGGAAAGATTCATCTGATTGGTGATTTGGTGGTAAGAAACATTGTTGTTTAGAGGTGTGGTGTTGATAAAACACCGTTGTGTTGGGTAGTGTTGAGAAGCACAGTTGTCTAAGTGACAAACTACCTAATATTTTATAGGTAATGTGGCCGACTCCACTCAGGAAGATGGTTGGATTGACGACTTGGAACTGACTCCCCAGGATGACTAGGAACTTTCCCCCAGCTAGATATGATTGTCCCAAAGACGAGATGTGGACTAGCTCCAAGCTATGACAATAGGATACAAAACCAACTGAGACATGAAAGGATGCAAAGGATATACAAGATATGTACACGCGATGAGGATAAATGCAAATGACGATTTTTGGATTTTGAGATTTTACGATTTGTTTGGATTTTAGAGATTCTTTTATTTTTTTCGATTTTTAGAGATTTTAAAATGTTTTTGCATTTTTAAAGATTTTAAAAATTGATCACTAAATCTCAAGCAAAATCACATTTATTTGCCCCCAATGTACAACAAGCTGCAGGGCATTATGGATGGATAAGCAAACTGATGGGTTGGAATTGGATAAGCAATGATGGATGAAGCGATGGAATGCGACCTTTAAGGATAGGCCCCTCAAGATTACCCAATCTAGGGCAAAAGAATATAGCAATGTAGGCTCATGAAGCGGTGTTGGATAGCATATAGGATAGTGACCTGATGTCATGAAAAGCACGCGCTCCAAAAGAGTGGACATGTCAAGAGAGTTCTAAGAACTTGAATTGCATTTTTCATTCTTCCCTTTGATCAAGACCAAGGGGTAAATTTGCAGAGGATACTGATAGGACAGCAAGATTAGGATAAGGGGTGATGGAGGTATAAGTGAATGTTTTGGAATTAGTGCAAGGATGTTTATGGAAAGTGAATATTGACTTGGGATATGCAAGATCACGATAGGGTACCATGGATGAGAGCAAGTGAATAAGCCAATGGAAAGGATAATGGATATGTTCGACCTTGTCAAGATCAAAGGTGTAAGAGGGAGTACATCAAGGATATGACGGATGAGGTAGCGTGGATGGAACTTGTCTCTAAGAGAGAGTGCAAGAGGAAGGAATTACGCATGACACATGTTTGCCAGGTTTTCATCATGGTACTTGCCCAAGGTGCCACAAGAAGTGGTTTTCACCAGAGGACGGATTTATTTCTCTTTACTTTTGCTACCAAGGCGCCTATTTACCAGGTTTTCACCAAGGCACCTTTTCTCTCTTTTTTTTATTTTTTTTTAAGTTTTTATTTTTTTGAACATAAGCCTCTTGCTCTTTGGATAGTGCTCCTTTGAAGGATATGCTATGATGGGCCAAGGCCACTAAAAGTATGCTCAAAGATGTTGATAGGGGAATGCAATGGAGAAGGTAGATGGTGACTAAGCATTTATGCGATGCATTGGATAAGGTAGATGGAAGGATAGTAAGGAGAAGGATAAGAAGCATGTGTAGGTCTTTGATAGTGGATAGGGTATTGAAAGGTATGCATAAGGTTAGATGGATAGGGTGACAATATCAACATCAACACACACCTTGAAGGGAGGTGGAATAATAGAGGAAAAGCGGGTCGAACAGCTTGAGGTTTCGATGTAGGAAGTGATGTGGATCTTGGGATACAAGGATCCAAGATGGAGTAGAAGATGGTGAGGTATTCGAGGCAATGGATTTTGGGACATTAGCACCCAAAATAGGTTTGGAGGATGGAGGATATTTAGATGGAGATGGAGTGGAAGCCTTTGGAAGCTTGGATGCCAACTCTGGTTTTCCTTTTGTGTGCAAGTCTTGCATAAACGACTTGGGAATCCACATAGCTTTTGATTTTTCTTTGCTTTTAGATGCTTTAACATGCACTTCTTCAATGAGGTGTTTAGGAACTCACATCGCCTTTAATTTTCTTCTTTGCTTGTTGGACCTTTGCGGTCTCTTTAGCCGCTCTTTTTGCTTTGCATTCACATGTCAATTAGATAGGTGATCTTCATACGTAAGTGGACTCTTGTACTTTTGATTTTTATGTTGTATATACAATTTACTTCCAAAAGCCTTGGGAAGCGTGGATGAATGAGGCTGATATGGTGGGTTTAGATGGATAGGTGGATGGAAATTTCTCAAGAATATATGTCTTTGTTGATCTTGAGGTACGATGGATGGAGGGACATACGGGCCCAATATGGATGGAAGATATGAAGGATTCAGCTTTGGTATACAGGGACCAAGGATGGATTCGGATGATGGTGAAGGTAAATGCTTGTGTTTAAAATTTAAATGGAGGGATATAAGGTGAGAAATGGATATCAGCATCTTTAGAGTAAGTTGCATAACCAAGGCTCTCATTGTTAGGAGTCATCTTTATACCAATAGGCTCATGAGTAGCTTTGATAGGAGCAACATTGATAGGAATCACTGAAGCTTGAGGGATTTATTGTCGTGCAAGGGATTTGGAGGGATGATGGTTTGTCGAGGTGCATATGGAGGAGTATGACAAGGAAATGATGGGATACTCTGATCTTGACAAGGATCTATGGATAATGCAGGAAGAGTACTTTTCTCTTGATTTTCAATAGGCTTATTAGAAGTGCAAGGAATATCTTGATCTTGCTTAGGAAATGCAGGATTGTGTAGCACTTGAAGTGGAGGGATATCGTCTTGGAAGAAATGAAAGGATATGAGAGGATCATCTTGTGACACTAGGGATATGGGACCTTCGTCAATGTTAGAGGGGATTGGATAATGTCTTGATCTTGATCATTAGTAAGATTTGTTTCTTTGTACTTTGGATTATACTCTTGACATGGAGCCACTTAAAAGGACAAGGTAGGAGCTTTAACCTGCATGAGGGATTATTGAAGGGCTCATAGACGATCATTTGGAATAGGCATGATAGGCATTCAAGCACATGGAAGCTTAGGATCTATGATTTTTGAAGCAGGGAAGAAACTTCCAGCAAGATGTAGATCAACTTGGATTACATTCAGAGGTAGCCCTTGACAGTAGACATAGTCAACATGGAAAGTATCATCATTAGGCTTAGTCTTTGATGAAGGTGGTGTGACTAGCTGGGATGTTCTAGGAGATGGAGGAATGGTGGAAGAAGTAGATGTGATATGTGAACCATTGCTAGACGTAAATTCCGGATTTTGATCATGCTTCAAATTAGATGAATTATTAGGATTTTCTACTTCGACTATGCCATCATCATTAAGATCTTGGATTGTATGTTTCAACTCCATGCAATCTGAAGTTTACTGTTCATTATGTCAATGATGTGCACAATAGGTACTCAAAAATGTCAATCCACGTGATTTGACTTGAGGCAATGTGATGAGATTATGCTCAAGAAGTTCTTGCAAAGCCAATTTATAAGATTGTCGTACAGGAGTGAACTATCTATCCAATGGACATTTAGATTCACTTGTGCTCTCAAAAGAGATGTTGGATTCAAGATCACGAGGATGTGGATCAAAAATAGGATTGGCGTAATGTTGTGCAATAGCCTATTGATCAAATATAGGATTGCCATAAGTAGGTCTCTCTTTACTTGAAGAAGATGAAGATATGTGTGAATCATGATCAGAGAGAAAAGGAAAGATTGATCTTAGTGAAGACATGTTGGATGATGTATCATTTTCTTCTTTAAAGTATTGAATTTGAGATCGCAAAGATTGGATGTGCTTTGATAGGGCTGCAATAAGTTCCTCTTCTTCCTTGTTGTTATGATCATAGTGTCTAGCCCATTTATTTTTAGCCATTGTAAGATTGTCTTGATGTTCCTGACTAAAGGATTGGGATGAAGATAAAGTTGAGCACTCCATAAAATGGGATGAAGAACTCTCATGTCCCCTCTTTAGCTCTTTCTAGTAGAGACATGAGAGTTAGCCTATTATGCGGTCTCGTACTCTGGCAGTGGTTATTAGAGACTCATTCAAGTTATTCAGTGTTCGGATTTGGGGTCTCAGGTAGTAGCAGAACAGTTGGGAGCAGTTCCTTGATTTTAGGAGGCATTTCCTATTTTTTAGGAGGGGGATTCCTACATTTTAGGAGGTGGTGTCAGCTTCCAGAGTTGAGGCTCTATAAGGTCATCCCTTGGTTTCAATTTCAGGAGATTTGGGTGTGTTTCCTAGTTTCTAGGAGCATCCCTAGATTTTAGGGATGAGACTGCCAGTAATCCCAGGTTGTCCGGCATCAATCACAGGCAAGTGACATATTCAGTTTCAGGATTTTGGGGTGTTTCGGGGGTTCTGTGGCTATTTGGGATATATTTTAATATATTTAAATAATTCCCTAAGTTAGCGTTTTAATATTTTAAATAAGGCTATGTATATAGCCATTTTGGAGTAATAAGGGGTTTTCTGGCTTCATCTGGCTTGATATGCCTATGTGTTATAGCTTGTTGGAAAGGTCTCAAAATTTACTACATGATTTTCACCTTCTAGAGTCTTTTTGGTGCTTGGAACTATTTAATTATAATAAAGTGACATTTTCTCTATAGTTTGGACGCCATAATTGAGAAATATCATTTAATTATAAAGTGCACTCTTAATTATCTTTTAGGGTTCGAATTGCAAAGGAAAGGAGATATAAGGAGATGGAAACCTAATTGATGGCATCTTTTACACATTGAAACTTGTTTTTGGCAAATTTGTTGTGATAGAGCGATTCTTCTTCTAGGACGCAAAACACAGGTTTGGGACTAGCTGGGACGTAGCCCTCAGCAGTTGTTGTCTGTGGATTCAGCAGGCTTTGTGCATTGTTTGTCAGAGACAGGGGTGCCATTCCGTGTTGAGGATTCAGAGTGCAAACAGAGGTTTTCAACAGAGAGGCTGGATTCGTCCAGCTGGGACGTGATTATTGCAGTATAGGGCTGCCATTTGCAGCTTGGACACTATACACTGGTTGTGGTAAATGCTTGTATCCAACCATAGTTGGTATTCTTGGTTCGTGGCCTCCATCTATCCAACAGTTGGCGCCATTGTTGTTTGTAAAGCTCCATCGAAATTGCATAAGGGTTTCTACCTGAATATATAAATCAAAAATCTGCCTAGTACGATTTGTATGAATTCTGATTTATTGAATGTTCTTACATGTTTTCAGCTTCCCTTCATATGCATTGTTCATCTTTCATTACTTGCTGCAATATTCTCAAAAAACACAAAAAGAAACAAAACATACTGCAACTTCTGTCTATTCTATAAGACCACCAAAAATCTCAGAAAAACATAGTTTATTATTTTAAAACTTACAACAGATTAGTAAGAGAATCCATCAGGGATCTTTCAGTGGTATCCCAGCCTACATACTGCCAACCTGTAGGGTTTGTGGGATTCTATCACAAATGACTGCAAAAAAAGTTATAATAATTCACTCCAGCAACTACGTAGTTGATAAAAAGTTTTGATAAATCATTCCAGCATATTTGATAAAAGGTTTTCATAATTCATATCAGCAACTGGGTAGTTGTTAGCCTACACATTTATGCTTTCAGTTGACAACTAGAAAGACAATAATGGCCAAACAGAAAGACCGACATATTAAAAGAAATCAACAAATGAATGGCTTGGTTAGAGAAATGAAGAGTTTTGTCCAGGTGTTCAGTGAATATCAATCAGGCATGTCAACGTTGATTGAGAAATGGGAAATGAAAGAAAACAAGATGACAAAAACAGGGCAAACCCAAGTGGGATAAGAAATCTTTTGTTATGGTGCACATGAAAAAGTTATAAACAGGACTGGAACACATGTAGCCAACATTGATTTGGGTGGAACAACAAGTAATACAGAGGGTCAGGTTGATTTTGCTGAGTTTGCACAGGAGAGTAATCCAAATATAGGTATTTCAGAGGCATTGTGCGATGACAATTCATGTCATGATGAGTCTGATTTCTTAGACCAAACCAGAGAAATCAGAGCAGCATGTACTCATAGTGGCACTAAATTCCAGGATCGTGATTTGGTTGTATGTGCGGACACATGGGGAGCTGATGAGAGTGAGCATAGTGTGGTGACAAAAGTTTCTTCATTGACTGCGGAGGTGGTCTCAGAGGTACAGAGTTGCAATACTATAGATGAGGATGCATGCATTAGTGAATGCATACTGGATACCCCTTACAGAGATGTACTGAACTCAGACACAGTATCCTACCATAGTCCAGATCCAGAGGTAGTACACATGCCTAAGAATTATCATTTTCAGACCCCTCATTGCTTGATTAGACAACTCAGGGTTAAAAACATGAGGGTAGACACAGTGGTTGAGCACTTTGATGCCACTCGACGGATGTTATCTACGCTAAGTTGGAGCGCTCTCGTGACTGATCAGCAAGATAGTAGCGGATTTTCCATGGAAGAGTTCCATGCTCTTCATGAAGCTATGGGGATATTGAAGCAAAATTATTTGGACTTAGTGGCTGGTCGGAGTTATCTTCTAGAGAAGATTGCATCTGCTACGATGCCCTGATGTAATGTCCCCATTTTTCAGACTTCGGGATTAGCTTGGTTTGGCGACCCTCGCAAGCTAATCGGGTGTTCAGAGGGGGTCAGATTGGGGAGCCAGCGTTGAGATTCCATTCTGGAGATTCAGTTTATCAAGTCTGCTCTTCGTTCAAGTCATTTTGGCTGACTTACTATTTTTAGTAAGTGGGGTTTCTGGTATGGCCAGGATTGGCAGGGTGTCTGCACAGAGCGTCAAATATCTTAGGATCGAGTTTCAGAGAATCTCCAGTTTGAGGGACT